>WYDI02009248.1:0-13120 GCA_009867235.2 Psittacus erithacus | reverse complement strand
ATCAACAGCGTGGGTGCGTAGGTCAGCGCGAGCCACAACCTCTCGGCAGCGAGGATGGGAAGGGAGTGGGCAGAAAGAAGAATGCTATTATCTTGAAGAACAAAGTGAAAGTGAGAGTAAAAGAGTCATGTATGACAGGCACTGAGGAACTGGCTTGAAATACAGACTGTTTCAGTTTTGTACCCAGAGCTGGCAATCCTGGGAACTATTTGGGCCTCTGATTGTCTGTATCATCCAACTGGCATCATAAATGATTTAGATAAAAGATGCCTCTTGCTAGGAGTATTGTCAGGCTCTAAAGCAACTGAGAACAGTTGCTAGAAGTGCACAAAGAATTCCTGATGAGATGCATAACTAGTGTTGGCCTTGGCTGGGGCCTTTATGTGTTATAAAAATTATAAATGTTATTATAAAAGGTGAAGCCAATGAGAATCATATTTGCAAGGAGCTTTGAATCACACCTGTAGATAGCAGATCTGCAAAGCAGCTCAGCACTGATGCAGTTAGAGGGCAGCAGGCACTAAATCAGTGACACAGCACAGTTCTGTAGAGTGTGATACTGCTGGAAGCATGAAACTTTTATATAAAATGTAAACCTGGTGCCTGAAGACCCATTATTAATAAAGATAAACAGTAATTTTTATTTTTGTTTTATTTTGAGTAGTCAGAGGCATTGACTCTAATAGTCTGGGTAAAATCTGAACTGGCAAACACATATCAGAGGCGTATAAAACATTCTCGATAAAATGCAAAGCTGGTAGCAATTCAGGTTTTGGGGTATCTTATTACAGACATCAATATAAGCTTATCTGAGTGGAGTAAGTACACATACTTTCAAGCAAAATTAGACGTCGTATCCCAAGAAGGTGGAAGAAACATTGAGTCTATCTGCCTTCCTGAGTGAAAGTGATTACATTTTATAGATAAGTCTTTCATGTTGAAAGGATGTGAAAATTCATGTTTATATAGGTATTTGGATTGAAGGGATGTAGTTTCCCTGAAATGCTTAAAAATAAAAAGATGCAAATTTGGGCAAGATAGAAAAGGTATTGAGGAAGAACATAATTCAAAAGTAGAAGAATATATCTTTTGACATTTAACTTGATTTCACACAGCTCTAGAAGGTACAATATCCTACATGTAACTTACCCCAACATATTACAGATTCTGTAAATCCTTCCATTACTTTCTGGGAAAACTATCTATTGTGGCAACTATAATGGATTTGGATGTCCAGATAAGCTATAACCTAGAGCTGCCTATCTTCAAAAGCTGAAAACCCAGCAACACCTCCATTTTAGGTCATTATTTTCTCCCAGCAGCCTAAGCACAGTCACCGGTGTATGCTCAGAAGTAAACTAAATAACAGGTAGATATTTAGCTGACACTTAAAAGCCATCAGTAGTCAGGAGCTGAGGACAGGGAGGCTCCCCTCAATTATCCAAGAAAGATCATACCTAACCTAAATACCGTAGTGTTTGTCTTCTATACAGACCAGGCTAACTTTATTAAGACAAAAGAATATACATTAGAAGCTCACCTCAGTCTGAGCTGAAACAGACCCACAGCTTTTTCCAGGAAGCAGTCCCAACTTCAGTATATAAGACTCTTACATCACATTAAATGCAGGATTTCTGGAGTCAGAGATGATAAACAAGGAGGATTCTATCTAACCCACTGAGATGATGAACACTCAGAGATTGTTCCCAGTAGAGGACAATCTTTCAGTTTTATCTTAGTTCTCTCCTCTCTGACAAATATTATCCAGCCTTTCTCTGATCTTCATCACAGATGCAATTTGTTAGCATTTATAGCAACACAGGTGGGTCTGACAGTCTTTCATAGAAACTTTGTCATTCTGTATTTTGCAAGGGTTGAAAGGCTTTTGGAAATTAGGAATGTCACCTACATCAAGTTGAGTTAAATGTCCTTTTATGTTCATTCTCACTTACCCACTTAGCCTTACAGCTTTTACTATCTTCTGTCCTTCTGCAGCTGCAGTGGGGTTCATGTTGACAGGAAGAAGTGACAACATACACAGGCAGGAGATCAGTGAAGTTCTGAAGGCAGACAGGAGACCAGTGTTTGAACAGACAACAGCAAGAACTTTGGAATAATATGGTTTACTGAAAGGTTTCACAGGAGGAAAATCTGTGCGTGCAGGGAATATCCTGAAACGGTTATGATGCCAACAGTCTGAATAGCCCAGGAAGGAAATGAAATTTATGAGTCATTGAACATCCCAGGTGAGTTCTGGTGATTTGCTGAACAACGCAGCTGTTCCTGAGTGCTTTAGGCACTACTCCCACTCACTGCTAGCTCTCTGCATTTTCTATCTAGTATCTCCCTCATACTTCTTAAGGTTAAGAAATTCATAACCAGTGAGTGATATGGTTGCAAATGCAACTGCATACTGCAGGGGTAAATAACAGGATTCGAGAAATGTGTTAGTAAGAGTTAGTGATAAATCTAAATGAAGGCAGGCAGACAAAGATGCAGTTTTATTTGCATTTTATTAATGAAATATTGAGATAAGTGAAAAAGTTTAGATCTATTTTTTTAAACACAAAGCTCTTGCAAGCCCATGTTCTAACCTTGATTTTAAATCTCTCTGGAGATAAATTTGTGATTATGACTGGACAATGAGCAAACTCTACAGCAAGGGAAGACAAAGAGCTTGGCCCTGCATTATCATTCAGGGCAAGCCAAAAGGTGACCCTTTCTTCAGTGTATGAAAGTCTAGTACGTCAAAACTATTTCTGTTGTCATAATATGCTACGGTTTCTGAAGAGGTTAGCAACTGCTCCAAATGGATTGTCATTCTAGAGTGTTTTATTGTATCTGGTCTCAGTGAAGAACCAGAAACATATATAAATTCCACTGAGCAGCTAGACTGTTTCGATCTTCATATATAAATTTTTAATGTATAGACCAATTTGCTGAATTTAAGTTTGAGTGAAAGATATATTCCTAGCTGGGAAATGCTGAATGGCTTACAAAGAGAGGGGTGGAGACTTTTACATCTCATTGAAAGAAGAGCTGTTTACCACCCAAATGCAAGAGATGGCACCTAGTGTAACAAAAAGCCATTTAGTGCCCTACTCAAGGGAAATACCATTTTTTTTAAATAAAATGATGGCCAGCCTCTTATTCAGAAATAAAAAAAAAAAAAAGTATTTTTGGGGAAAAAGGTGAAACTATTTTGTCCTTTCCGTGTTGCTTCCAGATTTGGCACAGAGCTTACAGAAGACTGTTGCTTTTACAGGCCAACACCTGGAGGTAAGGAAGGAAATGTAAATGTCTACCCCTGGATGTACCCAAAGGTCCCTAGAAGTCAATGACCCATCTGAGCTCTGAATTATCACACCGAGACAGGATGAATTTCACTTCATCTCTCCCCTGACTTTAATCTTAAAGAGTGCTTCCTGTGATTTAGATATGGAAATGGTATCAGCTCACTACTTTAAACCTGAATTTAGGAATTTGTGTGCAGACACATAGGTCAACACTGAAATACAGGTGTCTATCAGTAGGTGAAAACAAACATGTAAGGGTCCAAAGCTCCAATTATAGTCAGCAGAAGGCTAATCAATGCAGCCTCTGAAGCGTGGAGGCAAGTTCAGCTCATTCTAAAATAGACATGAATTCAATTGCTCCCATGACAGTGCCTGTTTCAGTCTGGTATGTTCCACCTTGCAGCAGGCTGATCCTGATGATGGTTTTATGCAGGTCCTGTGTTGTATCTGTCAGCTGCAGAAGGATGTCTCAGATGACACAGGACATGTCAAATAGCAGGGTGTCTGATTTTGTGCAACTGAGCTGTGCCCCAGTGTCTGCCAGGCTAAAATCTATTGAGTAGTTCTCCATAAAACACAAAGGGAGGTGAGGTCCCAGGTGTTCCTCTAGGCACCTTCATTTAGGTGTCCTTAACCCTGAACTGAATCCTTGGTCTGCTCTTGCTCTGCTGAATCCCATCATGGAAGCTCGTCCCAGGAACTTTGCCTTCAAGTCTTGATTTCACTAAAAGCAGTCTGGAAGTCTTGCAATGCTCCAGTAGAGCTGAAAACCCATAGGACTTCTTGTATTCCAGCTTTAGGTCTGTGAGATTTGAATCCAGGCAGGTCTCTGTAAAAGTACAGATAGCCCCGCACTGCTGGACATGCTGACCTAGACCTTGGGAAGAGGTGTGCTCTTTTAAATAGGATTTTGCACTTCAAGAATGTGAGTAGGCAGAGTCAAAACAATGGAAAAATGTTCATAAACGTTACAGTGGCATTGAGGTAGGAAACTGGGTGAAAAAACAGCTGTTTCTGTGATTCCTTTTAAGAGCAAAGGTACCGTCACATATGGAACTTTATTTGATTAAGAGACTTTCCCAGTGGCAGGGCCCTGACTGTGCTCTAACAAGCCTGTGTGCTGTGAGTCTGCACAGTGGCAATACTGGGACACCAGAAACCAGAACTGTCAGAAAACCTACCTGATATTCATCAAAAAACCACTGAATCCCTGAAATATTGGGGTGGTATTCTCCATATAGTTTGGTATTTTTCTGGTCTTTCTCAGGGAAAAAAGAACCCAAACAAACAGCCCACTTGCTTTAGTTTTCAGTGGTGAGAGAAACATTCTCTTAATCACAAAGGTTTCCCTTTATCTTAGAAGGAAAGTATTAGGAAAGCTATGTTGCTACTGCTGCTTCATTTGTATTTGCCATATCTTCTGTACTGTACATCCTAGCTCTAAATTTGCTTAGAAATATATACATACATAAGTAATGCAGAAAAAGACATTGCATGACTGAAAGCTGGAGCAGAGACAGGACAATTGGTTTCACTGTATCTTTGTCTGCTAAGGTGCATTAATCTTGCAAAAGAAAAATGTTATTAATGGTAATTTGAAAGAAAGAAGTAGGTTACTTTCAAACTGATTTATTTCTCTGGGCAGCTTCACTGTATGCTAGTGCATTTACAGCTACAGTTTGAGGACAATAATGAATGCCATTGCTAGCAAGCCCAAGTAGCCAGCCGTACTTTCAGGCTTGATAGACAAATGTCTATTTACCATGACTTCTATTTTCAAAATAGTTTCTTTGTATTTTCAACATCTGTTGACAGAACCTTAAATACAGGAATTATGCTAAATCTTTGCTCTGACTGCAACACTTTTGTGATATGATCTATTGCAGAAATATCAAGCTGAAATTGGATCAGGAAAGCGTACTTACAATTGTGAGCTATCAAAACGATGTAGTGTTGTTATAAGTATAGTTTCAGAAAATACAGTGGCAAAAAAGATTGCTGTGGCTATTTTTAAGTTGTGAGAATATAAAAGCAGTGGCTTGCAAGGCTTCCTTTTCCAATACTGCAATTTGTGATTTTATGTTGACCAAGGAAAATGTATTTAATGGGTATGAAAAAAAAGTACTTTTTAGGAGAACAACTTATAAGAATGGTTATTTAGACTAGAATATCAATACTTGGAGTTATTTTTCTTCTGAGGCAAAGATCCTGAAATGAACATTGCATACTTTGCCAATGTTCAGCACAGTAATGGAGCCATTAGAGTAAATCACTACATTTGCTTCACCAAATGCCCATGTAAATGATTGTGTTAACATCTAGTCTATCAGCTTAATAATATTCATTATGAAACTTTGGGTTTCAGTTCCAACCCAGAGGCTCAGTGAAAGAGATTTTGTGGAGCTCTGCACTAACAGATCCCATAGCAGGGTTGATACATGTAACTGAGGGGGTTGAATTATCATTAGAAGCAGAAATTAGCCAATAATATCAAAGCCACTATTTGTTTGTCTGTATGTGGGTCTACTTTCTTTTCCAATAGTCCAAGCATATAGTCACAGGAAAGGCTCACAAAGAACTATTCCAGTTTCTTCTGACATCTTTACTTGCTTAGAAGAATGTGATGTTCTATGTGCATGAAAATTCAGTTTAAATACAGCTAAAGATATAATGCAAATCACTAAAGAAACGTAAAATTCCGCACAGAGTCACTCTTAAGATAAAAATCACACCAAATTTTAGTCAGGACCTGCATCGCTAATAAAACAGAATGTCATTTCACAGTAGACTAAGTAAAATGGAACAGTTTTTAATCCAATTTGCGCTTGAGAGAACATGTGTTAGGTCTGCTCATAAAACTTGGCCCATTCCCACTCAAAATGCTCACCAGTCTGTTACAAATCATCTCAACACCACATTCCTGGTTTTCTTTGTGTAACTACAGGGTCTGGATAAAGACTAGTCAAGATTTTTCAGTTCTCAATCTGTCCTGAGGCTCTAAGAACTCTTTCCCCATATCAGCCTTAGGGCCATGAAAATGCACCCGCATCCTACATACTCACCCTTCCATTTGGATATCTCCTTTTTAGAAGATTCAGCATTAGTCTTTTCTTGGACAATGGAAGACAAAAGCAGCAAAGGGGTGAATTTTTAATTATAGTTACCTGACTTGGTGTGAATATCTTTTCTGGACAGTATCAAAATCTTGCTTTATATTAGATGAGATTAGATGAATCGAGCTCATGACATAAAATGAAGTGCCCAAATTGAAAATAGAAAGAAATTCTCAAAGGAATTTGTAATTTGACAGAGATGTATTTCACCATGGCAATTCTTCCTGTACTTCACTCATTTGGGGCCAGGATTTTGCACCATATGTTGCAAATGCTGTTTCAAAATTTCTGGTGTTGGACACCAAAGTATTATTAATAATAGGAGAAGACATTTAACTATCCTACTACACATACTGAGGGATATGATCTTGAAGGAAAGATAACATACAGACTCTGTTTGCATTGTTTCTTCCATAATAACTTCATTAAGCACAAATAGAACTTCAGGGAGGGCACTTATCAGTGTAAGGAAAGTTATGACAGTTGGTCTGAAGGCAATTGTGCAAAAGTATGTTGCAGCAGTGGAAGAATGAGAAGAGAGCTTAGTCCTTAAAGAATATAAATACTCTTAGTTTTCTGTCCCTTGGTTTTCCTTAACCGTACTGTAAACTGAGCATATTTTTGTCAGTTAGAGAACCTGTTCTCTAAAAAACAAAGAAATTCATTAAACACATACCTCACATATAATTCCTTATTTCAGCAGTATGATTTCTGTAGACATGCATATAACTTTCTCTTTTTGCAATGCTAACTGAATGGGGAGAAAAGACAATAACCTGGTTTATTCTGGAAACAGCAGGTAGTTTGATCTATTTTTACTGCAGATCATTTCCCAGGACACTGTGATTCTTATATTTTTAATCAAATGTGTGAATCGAAAACTGCAGTATGACCTTTGGAAAAGACACTGCAGGACATCGGCTGAAGCTGTGAATAGTTTAAGCACAAACAGGAAGTTGACTAGCTTGTTCTGTAACAAAAGACTGCAGTAATTTATGGAGTAGGAGTTGCAGTTTCAAAACATTTTTAATTGCTACATTTGATCTACTATGCAGTATTGTGTGACAACAGCTAAGAATGAAATGTCAGTGCCCATGTTCCAGCATTAATTTATACAGTGTTAAAGCAAAGAACCCTGTTGATTTCAGCTTTTCTTTTTTTCTAAGTGTTTCAGATTTGCCTGAATTACTTTTGGGTTAAATAGGGAGTGAAGAGGTCCTTAGACTTGCAGAGCATTTAAGTAAATGCATAACTTTGTTCCTATTAAGTCTGCTTATGATGAAAAGAAATTTTAATATATAGGGGAAATAAAATGGGAAGGGATTTCACAGTGACCTATGTATCTGGGTTAACACCTTTTGATAAATGGGTCACATTCAGGATGGAAATGTATTAATAACTACTCTCTTTGCTTTTAATTCATTATTATGGTGATTTAGGCCTATGAAAAATTCCAGAAGTTTCACTTACGGGAGTAAAGTTACATAGGTACTTAGGAGTATCTAACTTTCTGAAGAAAACAAGCCCCTGTTTTCATGTTTTATAAAGGCTTATTGTCCCGGGTTCAGCTGTAACAGTTATTTTTCTCCTTCTTAGTACTTGGTGCAGTGCTGTTTTTTGTTTTAGTCTGAGAACAATGCTGATAACACACTAATGTTTTAGTTATTGCTAAGTAATATTTACTGCCATCAATGACTCTTTCAGTCTCATTCTCTGTCACTGAGGAGGGGCATGGAAAGCCAGGAAGAAGCAGAGACAGGACACCTGACCCAAACTAGCCAAAGGGGTATTCCATACCACAGCAGGTCATGCCCAGTATATAAACTCGGGGAGTAACCCGGAAGGCCCAGATCTCTGCTGCGGTTGGGCTGGGTATCAGTCAGTGGGTGGTGAGCAACTGTATTGTGCATCACTTGTGTTTATTGTTTTCTTTTCCTTTTCCCCTTGTAGTTTTATGTTCTCTCCCATTGTTATTTCCCTTATCATTATTATTATTAGTGGTAGTAGTAGTAGTTTTTTATTATACTTTAGTTACTGGACTGTTGTTATCTCAGTCAGTGGGATTTACATTCTTTTGATTCTCCTTCCCATCCTTTTGGGAGTGGGGGTAAGAAAAGGGGGAGTGAGTGAGTCAGCCACTGCATGATTCTGAGTTACCAGCTGGGCTTAAACCATGACAATTATTTAAGAAAGAAATCAGAACTACATTTATAAGTTTCATGAAATGTTTATGGAACATACATAGACTTATTCCCACAGCAACTCTTACTTATTTACTTCCTTAGAGGGCAATATACTAGTTCAGTAGCTGCATGCTGCTTCTCAGTGATGTCTATGAAATACACTACAGGTACCCAAGTCTTCCAGGCAACCATGAGAATGAAACATAAATGCTCTCTGAGCAAACTCCTGAGTGATTTCCAGAGTTAACTGGTGATCATTAATGGGATCAGAAATGTATGATTCAGTCAGTCATTTTAATGCTGTTGATAAAAGGACGTGCTATTAACAGCATACCTTCAACAAAGAATGGGCTTTGCAGAAAATCAGGTTTTGCTTTATTGGAAATGTTTGGTCTTTTATTATCAGTGAGTGAATAAGGAGAACTTAGGCAAGAAGGTTTGCCAGTGGGAAGCTTTGCAACATAACACTGTAGGCAGCACCAGAAGGTTTTATCACTGTGTAGAAATTTCTTAGCCTTCAACAAGTGAAATTTACTCAGGATTAAATATCGTTTTCATAGATATTCAACTAATATTTAAATTAAAGAGTTCATTGCTTTTTTTTTTTTCCTTTTCTTTTATTGTACTATAGTTTAAAATTCATTCTTAATGTACAGTTTTACCTGTCAATGTTTTGCAACTAATAAAAACGGAAAGCTCTATCTTTCATTATGGTGTACTCTCCTCTATTATCTCTAATCAAAACATCCAGTTCAGGAATATTTGTTTAAAACCTTTGTAAATCAGTTAATAATGATGCAAGTTATTTGCTTGCAATAGTATCAACATGAAATGTGTTTTAGGTCATCTTTCATGTGAAAATTCCGTAGCACTAACAAGAAACTTAGGTGATAAGATTATGTCAGCAACTTCATACATTTTTCAAGCTTGGGAAGATTTTTAGTCGTTACTTCCGTACTTGGTCCTAAGGACAGAACTGGAAGCCATATTGGATACTTTCATTTTCTGCCAAGAGAAAAAGACAGTGAAGAAAACTGACAGTCAGAAAAATGACATGAACTACTTACTTAGTAATTTTCATTTCATAAATAATTGCCATGATGCTGAGAAACGCTTTTTCTCCAGATGAATAAGTACAAACAATGCACCTGCATTTTTCTCCATGGAAAAGTCACAGTAAAAATTGCATATGTTGTCAATAGCCAGGATTCTAATTTTTAAGATCCTTACTGCAGCTAGAATTTCAGTAAAAGAAGATAAAGAAAGAAATGCAAAATACAGACCCAAGCTTTTGACTTTGTCCCCTCCTTTTAAAGGGATCACTGCCAAGTATGGTTTTTTGCTTTTTGTGCTGTGTTGCTGTTAAAGGGAAATTGTGATGACTTGTGGCTTAAGACTGCTTCTCAAAAACTGCATGGAACACTAGAAATGAGAGTCTGTAGAACAAGCAATCATAAGCTCTGTGCCACTCCTGTAAGAGCCACTGGCAAAAGGTACATTGAATGCAATGGGACACAGCTGTTCCCCACCCTAGTGGGTGGTGGTTTTTTCTTGTTCTTTTTTGACTTGAAGAGTTCAAAATGAGAGGAATTAATAAAAGTATCAGACTTTGGAAAGAATGCTGATCAGAGATTTACAGAATTAGTTTGAAATACCTTGTGTATAACGCTCCCACTGTTACAGTCAGATCCAGCTACTTCAGAACTTTGCTTAATCTTCAATGTTCGTTTGTCTTTTTTTTATTCTTCCCATCACTTCTTGATTGTCTCTCTCTGTCCTGAGTTCTTTGCCCTCTAGGTAAAGCACTCCAAGATGCTATACAAGAAGTCAGAATTGCTCAATCATAATGAAAGATCTCTTCAGAAAAGCCGCCTACAACGTTCATCATTGAATTCTGATAAGGTTTACCATGGGAAAATTAGGCAAGATCTGCCTAAGTGGAAAGGCCGTTTCTGGTGGCCACAGAATTACTTTAGACTTGATTCTGGAAGTGCTATGCAAAATCAAATTTATGTTTTTTAATCCCTAAATATAAAGACCACATAATAGGAATGGGGAAACACACAAAAGTTGCCTGGACATTTTCTCTTTGGAAAGCATTTCTAACCATTTTCAGAGAATTGATTTGCCAAACTTTGAAAGACCCAATTTAGGTCCTGTTGAATGCTAGACTTCAGGATCCACATGTGTGAGAGACATTCACCAAACTTGATGCCAGTGAACTCCAGAGCTTCCCATCAGCATTCTGCTGATTTCTGCAGAGGCAGGAATCTTTAAGCCCCAGGTGTGTTTGCTTGAGCAGAGGTTCCTGAGTTCTGCAGTAGCAATGTCCGAAGTATGAAGTACCTCTGTTTGAAATGTGGATTTCTTATAGCCAGAGTGTTCTCTGACTCTGAAATACTCAACTCTATTTAACTTGCCAAAGCCTCTCACAATCTGTGAAAGTTCAGTTAACATTTTTGGAACAAGAGAGACTGAGAATACCTGAAAAGCAATGCTCAAGACTGATTTTAGAGAACAAAACCAATGAAGCCGGATTCTTTTTTAAATTAAAAAAACAAAAAAAACCAAACAAACAAACAAACAAAAAAAAAAAAAAAAAACCAAAAAATCCACAACCAACCCTCTCAAAAGAAACAAAACAAAACAAAACAAGACACCAAAACAACCACCACACACAAAAACCCCAAACTACTGAAAAATACATAAAATTCGATTTTTATTATAAGCTGGGATACATTTTTTAAAAAACCTACAATGTCTCACTGGACAGAAATTCCATATTTCAACAATTTTAAGAACATAGAATTCACAAAGGAATGAAGCTTTTTATGAATAATAGTGTGTGACTAAGAAAAGACAAGACTACTGTGTGCAGCCAGATCTACCGCATTAAGTCCTTGAGTACCTCCCATCACAGCTGTATACACAGCTGATTTATTAAACACTGTAGAATTTGAAAAGATAACTTTAAGGTGTCTTGTAATAATTGCCTGGACCATCCAATCCCTTAGTGAAATACCTTTTCAAAGAATACTCCATCTCTACCTCTCCTACTGTTTCAAAATATGTTGTTTACATTAAGAAATTTGTAATGCTGACATTTAGCATTTGGCAGTGAAATATAATATTCTTTAGGTTAATTACCCTTCCTACACACAGTGACAAGTAGTATGAGATATAGTATATGGAACAGCTGGGACATTTTTGTGTGGGATTTCAAAAACCTAAGTCTCCTATGAGTAATGTGAATAACACTTAGCGTGGGAAATGCTTTATGACATTATAGAATGATGTGTTTAATTAAGTGTTGTATACATACACTATATGCTCCCTCAGCCCCATTACAGCCTGTTTCTCATTACTGAATGTGCTTTGTACATAAGGAGAGATTCAACATTTGCAAAACAACTTCAAGCGGTCAATGCCTTATGGACTGAGTCCAGCTCCATTGAAATAATTGGAGTGACTTCCACTGACTTCAACAGGACTTGGATCGTGGCCCTCAGTAAGTAATTTAAGTTCAGCAAACCTGCACAGATTGAAGAAAGGTTCTTATAGCATGTTAGAGTCCCACAGCTGAAGATTTGTTAAGAAAACTTTCTGAATGACTCTACATAATAAGGAGCCTGACTGTAAGATTCTTTCCTAAATAACCCCCCCCAAATTTATTCAAATAGGAATGCCTAAGGAAGAATAAAAAGGTAAATGCTAAAATGTGCAGTAGAACAAGTCATGTTGCTAATTTTTATTTTGTTTAGCTTTTTTTACATAACACATTGTTTCTAGATTTTTTGTTAAAAACCCCAAAAAATGTAAACCAAAAGCACCTACTTAAGGATGAGTACTATGTGATTTCATAAAACAGAACAAAAGGAGGTAGCCAACCCAAAACTGCAGCTGTTAGACAGAAATAAGAGAGAAACATATATACGTTATATAGTATATATGTTTGTATATTCCGTGTCTCACATAGGTTTTCCCTCCCTCTGCTGACTGATCCTTTCTCATGTGACTCTTTAATGTTTATTTTGACTCTTTTCTTTCTACAACTACTGGCTACAACTGATATTCAGTCTGACAGGCAAGGTAAACCAGAAATTATTAAACAGTTACTACACAGTTACCATTTATGTTTACCTCCTTTTTACCCTTAGAAATATGTAAATGTGTTTAACCCATTTCCTTTTACTGACTTTCTCTGTCTTCTAAAGTAGATCCCAAGGAAAAGACATGCTATGCCCAGTTTTATATCAGTCATTCATGGTATTTATTCATTTCTATCAGTCATTCATGGTAACACAAAATGTACCACATGATCCATACCCACATACCATTCCTTTCATTTCTCTTGTTTTATTGTCAATTAGGTCTATGAAAGAAAAAAACAACTGCTAAATGTCCAGGAAGAGCAGGCTATTTTTATGTGATGACAGTCTCATTTTGAATCATAATGTCCTGGGTTCAGCAGTAGCAGTCATTTTTCTCCTTCTTAGTAGCTGGTGCAGTGCTGTGGTTTTGACTTTCA
>WYDI02009247.1:0-31910 GCA_009867235.2 Psittacus erithacus | reverse complement strand
CTGTAAGGGTGGTGAGGCACTGGAATGGGTTGCCCAGGGAAGTTGTGAATGCTCCATCCCTGGCAGTGTTCAAGGCCGAGTTGGACAGAGCCTTGGGTGACATGGTTTAGTGTGAGATGTCCCTGCCCATGGCAGGGGGTTCGAACTGGGTGATCTTAAGGTCCTTTCCAACCCAAACCAGTCTGTGATTCTATGATTCCATGACTTAAACCCCACATCCATTGAGGAGCGGGCCCACGGGAGCCTCATGAAATTCAACAAGAGGCCTTGTTGAACATCTGGGTGTGGGCAATCCCCAACGTGGATACAGACTGAGGGGATGACTGGATTGAGCAGCCCTGCAGGGAAGGACTTGGGGGTATTGGTGGATGAAACACTGGACATGAGTCACCACTGTGCGCTTACAGCCCAGAAAGCAAACTGCACCCCAGGATACATAAAGGGAAGCATGGCTGGCAGGACGAGAGAGGTGATTCTCCCCCTCTGCTCCACTCTCATGGGATCCCACCTGAAGTACTGCATCCAGCTCTAGGGCTCCCAGCACAAGAAAGACAAGGACCTGTTAGAGCACATCCAGACAGGGGTCACAAAACCAGTCAGAGGGCTGGAACACCTCTCCTGTGAAGAAAGGCTGAAAGGGATGGGCTGTTCAGCCTGGAGAAGGCTCCAGGGAGACCTCATTGCAGCCTATATAAAGGGAGCTTACAAGAAAGGCGGAGATATTTTTTTACCACTGTCTGTAGTGATAGCACAAGGAGTAATGGTTTGAAACTAAAAGAGAGCAGAATTAGATTAGATACAAGGAAGAAATTCTTTACTACGAGGGTGGAACACATTGCCTGGAGAAGCCGTCAATGCCCCATCCCTGGAAGTATTCAAGGTCAGGCTGGTCAGGGTTTTGGGAAACTTGCTCTAGTGAAAGATGCCCTTGAGCGTGACAGCGGGCTGGAACTAGATGATCTTTAAGGCTCCTTCCAACCCAAACCATTCTGTTTCCATGATTCTAATTTTTAATGAAGGTTTCTTAAGGACATTTTTAAAGTTACCTGGAGTATTTGATTTGATACACAAACAACTATTCCTAACTGCTTCTGGTATAAAAGTTCTGAATAAAAGCAAAGCAACACTGCAGCCAGCAACTTCAGGAAAGAAAACATTATGAACAGTCATCTCACAAACAAGGTGTTGAGCTGTTTCAACACAGGCATACAAGTTATATGCATCATTATCTCATATTCCATGGCTATATGGAGCATTGCTGTGTTGACAAGGCCTGAGTCATCCCTCCAGGACCTTGTGTATTCCTGTTTCCTCTCCTCTGATCCCTGCAGGCAGGCATAGCCAGTGCCTGCCCGGTGACTGCAGCTCTCTTGCAGCACTGCAGGAAGCTGCAGCACCTGCTAAAACCCAGCGAGGGAAGCCTGTGGCTTGGTCTAAGGGATTTAAGCTGCTTCCCAACTGTGAGTATTGACAGAGCAACCCTTTTCTATGTCACTTTACCCGGGTTCAGGAGGAGAAACCCTGCCAAGCTACACAAAAGATTTAAGAGCTTGTAGGTGGTAAATGTTCACTTTTAACAACGCTCATTCATGTGCTTTGTGCACTTGAGTAGTCCTGCTGGTTTCAGTGGAACCACTTGTATAAACAAATGCTCAGCAACATAAAGAGGGGTTGTGTGCCCTGTTTTTCATTTCCACTTGGGCCATTTGTTTAATTAGAGAACAACTTACAGTAAGGATGATATTCTAATGGCACATGCTGCCCCAGAAAGGAACCTGTAGAGGTTTTGTTTCCCTTAAAGATCAACCCTAATGAAAACTTATTGGTAAGTTTATCTATAACTCACTGCAATGATTAGGAAACAGTGCTCTCAAAAAGTTAAAGAGGGCTGTCAAAACTAACAGGGAAGGCGGATATGTTTTTACATAAACTAGCTCACTTTGAAGCCTTATTAGCTCAGAAAGACTGCATACAAAAGGCTCATAGGCCTCATGATCACAGCTTTTTAAAACACTGAAATGGGTAAGTTAAATTCCAAAGTGTTTTGAGTTCTGAGGCTTTCTAGAAGACAGTACAGACCAGAAATATTTGCATATAAATAGCTGCAAGCTGTGCTCTGGCCTCAGATTGGGTTACAACAACCTCTAAATGGCCATGAGGAATCTTTTATTGGTAGCTTTATCCCAGCACGTGTGTTGCCTGAAATGAGTATCTCTTCTTTCAAAGCAGTCAGTTCTATTTCACGTTGTAAAAACTAGGTTAAA
This sequence comes from Psittacus erithacus, assembly GCA_009867235.2. Taxonomy (NCBI): domain Eukaryota; kingdom Metazoa; phylum Chordata; class Aves; order Psittaciformes; family Psittacidae; genus Psittacus; species Psittacus erithacus. The sequence goes on along the minus strand of WYDI02009247.1, from coordinate 29,646 downwards.
TGAAATTGCTATACCAGAGGCCCAAGCAATTGGTAGCAGTTCAATGATCACTTTCTGTTTACATCTCATGAACATTAATTGAGTTACAGAGCAGAGTGAGAAGTTGTCTGTTAACACACCAAGTCATCCATACCCTTATAGATGCATGTGTTGAAACAGTGTCATTCATATCTAATGGAGTGGGAAAAGTCCATTCCAAAAGAGACAAACAACAAAATGCATTGAGGGCTCCATTCAGGGCTGAAACACAACTTGGAATTACTGAATTGAATTATAGCTGCATGAAAAGATTGTCAGGACTAGTGTGCTTTTACAGTAGCCACTGTACATACATGTGTAATCTGTAAATTCCTCAGCCCTGTAGGACCAGACAAGGGATAAAGATGGAAAGATTAATCCTGCATTACTTAATCTAATCTTAAGAAAGAGCTGCCACTTGTATATTACAAACCATACTCCTAAGCATTACAGAAGAGCTACTTTGGTGGCGAGTCTTCACAGGTGAGCTCACATCTAGTCCTCACATCCCTCCTGGAGACCTTTGCTGGGGCCACCCCAGTAAGACATCACCTGTACTGTGTTGAAACAGCTTCTGAACTGTATATGGACTATTTCCTTCTCATGAGCCACAGATATTTTTTGATCATTTTATGATAATTCATAAATTATCATTTTGACCATTTTACCTTTCTGATGCTCTAATTTAGTGTCCTCACAAATGTGTGTGTGAGGTAACAGCATAAAAGCATGAGGCATAAGCATGGAAAACTGGAGAAGGAGGAAGATAGCCCCCTATGATCTTGAAGTCTATCCTTCAGGAGCTCTGAGGCCTGACTTTGGCAACAGAGAACCATCAAAGACTGCAACCAAGAATGCTACCTTGGCAGTTATCAGCTCTGGGGTAATGTACACTTAGAGCTACCTTTAAAGTGATGGTTAAAGACCAAGATTTTTGTATCCATAGTGACGATGACCAACATCCTGTAAGATTTTACCATTAGCAAGAAGTGAGCTGCTAATGGACAAATTCAGCAATGTTTCATTTTACAGTGTAAAACTGACCTAATTTGTCAGTCCTCTAAACATTCCCGTCACAGCGATCTCCGATTCACTCACTCACACAGACGCAACAAGCAGTCATGACGAAGTGGGCCTTGCAACTATTAAGAGTCATCTCAATGGGAGATAGGCTGAACTGTAAGAAAATGACTTCTCAGTGGATGAGGGAGAGGAGAAGGTCCAGAGGGGTTTACTCCATTGCCAAATTAGTACACAGTACAAATAAAGGCAGCTCTGTGGCATCACTTACTAAGCCTACACCTTGCTTAGTGCAAGGGTGGCACCAAGTAAACCTCTTTGACACTGTTTTTGGTGTGGAAGCAAGGCACTTGGAGAAAAAGTAGCTAGAGGCAGTAGGATAAAACATTGTGATTCAGAGAAGGCCTTTAAGGAATTTGTTTGGGAGGTCAGAGAAGAATAGCAAATGAGAATGCACTTTGACAACAATCAATATATATGAGGGCACTTGCACAACAGTCTTCTACTGAACAAGAGTGAGAAGTAGAATTGAGCCTCAGTCAATAACCTCTGAGGAGCAATGCTCATATGATGGGGACAAATACACATTGTTAAGTTTACATCACACTGTCTTTCTGTATTTCCATGCTATCACCCAGAAAATCTATTGCATTCAAAGAAATCCATCTTACTGTCAGGAAAATATAAATGTGTAAGAGTTACCATGCAAAATAAATACTCCCATTCACCCAAAATGTAATACAGTACAAAAAGAATGAATTCTCATTTGCAAAAAAAGTTGCCTGCCTCCTAGCACTGCTATTCTAAGTCATTTATTGATTCACCATCATCTTCTGAGAAGACTATAAAGTCTTCCTATTGCGTCCATTTCCCTCTCTGCATAAATGACAAATCTTCACTGTACTGCTGCTGGTTTTTCCCTCTAAGACCTGACAGCAGTTTTACATTACTGTATTTACATCAGATAGTCTCTGCTTTAAATTATTTCATGGGTTACATCAATCCTACCTAACGTTGTCATGCCTTTGAATGTAAATCTTGTGGAAAATCCTTTCAGGAGGCTTCAGGAAATCTTCCTTCATTTCCATTGCAACATTCCTGGGCAGAAGACTCATCAAGAGACGTTCCTAAAAGAAAGCGTAAACAAGATCAGGTTTGTGGTATAGTGGATGACCATTATTCAAAAGCCTTAAACTAGCAAACTAAATCTTTTCCTGATCTAGTTTGCTTCTTAAGAATATCTGCTGCATAAATAATATGAATCATTTACCTCAAACTTTTGCAAGCTGCGTGGGTGTCTTTATAAAGTCTTCTGCACAAAAGACTATCAAAAAACTATACAGAAAGGGAAGAGTCAGCCTCAAGAACAGATAATTGTATATAATTTTCATTAACATCACAATAATAATAACAACTTTATTGTTAGCAGCATTTATTTGTCTGGAAAGGACCTTCCAGGATCATTTGCTATCCTTTTGTGTGTCCTATTTCTGAATCTATTGAATGTGTTATATTACAAGGACTATGACAGCTGGTTATTAAGCAGTGAGTGTGGATGACAGATTTATCCACTGTCTGAATCAGCACAATAGTAATAAAGGCACAGTTTTAATGGCATCTTACCCAGTGTGGCAATGTCTCTTCTGCCAGCTCAGTTATGGAATCCATTAGTACAAACCCTTAGTTAAACACGTCTCTTGCTATAGCCACAGAGAGTTTTAGCATAGGTCACATACTTGGACAAAAAGGACCTCTAACACTTTGGATCTCATCACTATTGACTATAAAGACCTCTGTAGTTTTTTCTACATGTTCTGACCCATTCACAGATACCACCTGGAAAACTTGTAGTGGGTGTTCTTAGGTGTTGTAAGGTGCCCTTAGATCCCTATTTGAGCTTTGTTTTCACGCAGAAAACACTTGCCATTTAAAATGCAGTTCCAAGCTTAGCCAGCAGAACTACTCGATTCAGCCATAGCAACAGACTGAATGAATTCACACATCCACATCCAATCTGACTCAGGAATTACGGGTTCCAGGAATCATGGAAAAAGGCTGGAGCAAGGAAGATGCACCCTTGGTGGAAGAGGATCAGGTCAGGAAATACTTAAGCAAACTGCACATACATAATTCCATGGGTCTCAATGGACACACCCCACTAATGGTGCTGTCAGATGTCATTGCAAGGTCACTCTCCATCTCTGAAATGAAAAGGTCAATCCTATCTTCAAGAAGAGCAAGAAGAAGGACCCAGGGAACTACATGCCAGTTTCGCCTTGAGACCTGGAAAAGCAATGGAGCAGCTCGTCCTAGAAGCTAGGATATCAGACCAGATGATTTCCAGAGTTCCCTTCCTACCTCAACTATTCTGTGATCCTGTTATCTGATGATAATGGCAGCCCTGAGACAGCACAGAAGTGCAGATCTCGGCCAAACCACATCCTCTTTTTACTTAAATGACATTCCATAAATAAGGAACAACAATAAACACTAAGAAGACAGTATCTGCACAGACAAGTTGCTCACATGCACACATTCACCATCCAAAGCCAACAAAGCCAGCTCTCAAAGGGGTTTTAATTTTACAGGTTTTCTGGAAGAAGACACATTCAATATTTATGTCACTAAGGAGTAAGTTAAACTTTGGAGAACTGCCCTGGTATTTACTTTAGACTAAAGTTCCCTCATATGTTTGTGGAGTTCATGTGGCCTTCAAGCTAAGGATCATTAATCAAGTCTATTTCCTATTTTTCTCATATGTATACCATGAACATTGCAAAGAATATGATGGAATTAAATATTTGTTAACAGCTTATGCATATATCCATTTCAGCTTAAATATGGAGTCTCACACCTTGGTAGAAAATGGTTAATTACTATAATTTCTGTGTTAATTATATACCTCTGCAGCAGAAGTCTATTTGGGTGACCCAAAATTTGGGTTAATGTTCAAAACAAATCTGTTTTGAAATGCTGACCAAGTTTTGTCAACAGCAGAGCTTATGAACCTCTGCTGCCCACCACTTGTGTCTTGCGTTTGATTTACTGTTTTGACTGAAATACACACAGGTTGCAAAATGAGCTGACCACCTATCGAGCAATAGAGATCCTGGGTACCAATTTTATAGTGTCTGATAAGGACAAACTTTACTGTGAAGGTAGGATTGGAGAGCTGCAGGATGCAGCGCTTGACAGCGTTGATATCAGGTGTCACATTAAGGTGGCTTGCTTTTTTCATTAGAGATGGAAAACGAAGCACAAAGAACGACAAAAGAAAAGGAGAAAAAGAAAGCTGGATTAGTGAGGGAGAATTGTAGCCTTTACAAAGAGTGTTAGCAGCCTCAGATTCACTGAGAAAGGAAAGACTCAATTATGGCTTTCTCAAAGGGCAGCCACTGCTGACCCTTCAGGCCAAGAAGGGAAGCAGCACTGCGGCTGCAAAGAACCATCACTGGATGAGAGACTGGAAAATGTTAAGAAACAACCCCACAATGGAAAGTATCAAAGCACTGAAAATAAATGAAAGACAGACAGAATCCACCCCTCTAGAAAAAAAAAATAAATTAAGAAAAGTCACTTTTATTTTGGGCAAAATCCCATCTGTCAAGCAAAGTGGTATTGCCCTTCAGGTCAGCCTAAGGAATGCTCACGGACTCAGAGGTTTGGAGCTGCAAGGGTGAATTCATGTACACCAAATACTGGAAGGGCTGGGAGAGGGCTCTGGCTGTATCTCTATTCAGGAAGTCCTACCACCATCTGATACTTTTCATTCGTTCTTGTATGGCTGACCTGATTATAAAAGTAATCTGAAAACCAGAGTAAAAGGCAAACTATATGTGCATGGCTGCATAGTGCATTGAATGGATCAAGTGACAGCGCTGAAGCCAGGCTGGTCACATTTGTGGTGACATTCATGCTTGAGCGGTTGTTGCCTCTGACTGGGATGGGTGGTGACAGAAAAATAAGAGTGAGACAGAGAGCACCAATCAATTAGCCACAGCTTTGATAGAATAAACCAATGCTCATGCTGCAGACCTTCTTACTGGTGACGAATGATGTTGTTTTGAGGTAACCTCAACACGTAGCATATTCCAAAACACAGGGCCCAGCAGAGAGAAAAATGTTTCCGTGTTTCCACTTTTCTCACTGATCCACAATGCTGTTTAGGTTTGTTACAACTGGTTTCTACCCAGAAAATGAGATCTTGGCTCCATGACTGATTTATGCTATTTTAGGAATTTCCACTCTTCTCCTGCTGTAAATCTTTGCTCAGCATTAACACAGTCTAAAGTCAAATCACACGCTGAAAACAAAGATTATTTTCAGAGACTGTAATTGTCTGCCAGTGATTTTGCATTCTCTGCACAAGCCTTGTTATGAAAAGAAAATGGCAGATGAGGACCTATGTCTCCTTCATTCACAGCATTTTTAATTAAATTTGTATTTTAAATTGCCAAGCCTAGCCTGGGATTTGCAATGCCAAACTGTCTGCCTCTCTCAACTGCCTTATCCTTATTAATGAGGATTTCTGCACCATTAATGAAGACTTAATTAATTTTGAAAAGGACAACTGATTTAGAAAAACATCCAGACTTCTTTCTCCCCCAGCAGTAAAGCATTGCTAGAAATAAGAGAAGGAACAAAGATTTATTTGACTCCAAGGCAAGTCAAATTGCGCATAGTAAGCCAATTAGGAATTGCTTGGTGTTACCTTGGCACCATGCAATAACTCACACCGATATCCACACCACAAAGAAAGAAAACACACAAAAACAGAGAAATGGAAAATGTTTCCCATTGTTAATAGCCAAAAAGAACCTATATTACTAGTTGTTGTTTGGAATGTTCTCCATCCAAATTGCATGTATAAGTTCCTGTACTGCAAGTCTCACTCTTGCTTGGAGCTGGGGTACCAGTCTTGCAGTTATTCAAGACCTGACTAGACAAAGCCACAGTTGATCAGAACTGCTATTGCTGCAGTCCTGCCTTGAGGGGTGGCTGGACTGGATGACCTCCAGAGGCCCCTTCTGACTGCTGTGCATCAAGGGGGGCAACAGCACAAGGGTCAGGAGTGGAAGGTGCCTGTGGCCTCCTGGGGAAGCCTGAAGCCATTCTACTACACACACATATGGCTTCTAAAATAGCAGGAGAGCTCATACTCAGCACCCTCTGGCAGTACTTTCCTAAGCAGAAAGAAGCATGCAAACAACAGAGATTGCTGAAGCAACAGTTTCTATCATCTGCACTCCATTCTGCCCCAATGGTCTCTTCAGCTTTCTCCAACTTGAAGACTTCTCAGCACAACTCCCTCTCCCATCCCCATCCCTGGCCTGGACAGATCCTCCCACCTGCACCCCAGCTCTGATTGTATGGGAGTCCTCAGTGCATGTTCCCAATACATCTCTTGTGCCTGTCTCCAAATGAAGATGCCCGTCTCCCTTATTGTCTTTCTTATTTTACTGCTTCTTGTGAACACTTACGACTTTCTCAAAGTCCCTTTGAAATCTTCGCTTTGATTTATAATAATTCCAAGCATCTCCCCAAACAATAGTATCCAGTCCAATACCACATTCTATTCCTATTATACAAAATGATTTATTTTGACATTTGTATGGGGAATGACTGCAATACATTTTAAAATTCCTTCAGCAAGTTGTAAATCATTTATGAATCCACTCTCCCTTCACCAGAAAAGAAGACTGAAATGCAGAAACATGTTCCCAGCCAGCATCCTCTCCTTTCTTTCCCATTGCCTGCTGTGCAGTTGGATGACCCCTCATGACTTTCTGCCCATGAACTGGATGCACTTGCTGTGCTTTTCCACGCTAAATTGTATTCCTGTAGATTATCATATAAGATAAATAGAAAACAATATGGAAATCTTATTTATAGCCAGTGCAGACTATTTTATCAAAGGAAACAGTTGCTGCCATTTCTTCTGAGATACAGAAGAGAAACAGCCAGAGGAACTGTAGCATTGCCTCAGCCTAAGGGGCTCTCACGTTTCTCTGGTTCTTTGAATTTCACTGTTTCTTGTCCTTTCATGCTGATGCATATGAACACTTAGTGGAAAGCACCTTGAAAATGAAGTTACAGTCGGGACTGGCTGAAGGCCACGCAGAAAAAAGTAGTGCTTTGCATATCTTGCAATCTTATGAGAACAGAACTGCAACGCAAACAACTGTCTCTTTGAGTCAGCTTTGTTGGGTTCCTCTGGAGCTGCCGCTTACAACCACCCACAAGGGAGCCTGGACCCTGGCTTGGCAGAGAGCTCTGTCTTGTGGAGCTTGCTCAAAATGGGACTCAGAGGTTCCCAAGCTCATGCTGGGGAAAGCAGTAACTCTGGAAGGCATTCCAGATCTTGATCCCTTCACACACTCCTGGGTACTCAACCATGTTATTCAAGGTAGACCGCATGCCTGTAGGCCCCTGCTTTTTGTCTTTTCATAGGGACTTTAAAAAGAAAGAAAGAAAAGGTAACAAAAGCAGGTTTGGCACCTTTGTTTCCTGGCTGATAAAACATGAATGGTTTTGTTATAGTAACCCTCCAACAATGATGACAAATAGGAAAAGAAGCTCCCAAAAGAAAGGAGCTTCTTGTTTGATCATCTATTCTAGAAGGTTTTTACAATACAAAACATGAAATCTAACCCACCAATTTTTATAGACTACCACAGATCCCCTTTTGTTATTGCTGTGCTTGGAAAGTGCCACCATATTTAAACAGCATTTTTTCCTGAAGAAGACAAGCATCAGACATGCATACAAAACATTAACAAGACTATTTCAAAGTCAACTCATCTATGTAATTTTGAGATTCAGCTTCTACTGAGTCAGCAGGGACTCCAAAACACATCCTAAATATTACCACCTGCTGCCTAATTATACCTTGATAACTTCACTCTTATGATAAAAGTATAGTTCAAAAAGCAAGTGTGATTCCAGAATGGACTGGAGGAGTGTGAGCAGGGTACCTTGAGATCAGCTCCACAAGTCTTTTTCAAACAGGAACAATAGCAGAGAGAGGCTATGAGGATAAACATCCCCATGTTACACTGCACAGCCACTCTAATTCCCTTAAGGAAAACAGAGAGAGAAAAGCAGCCTACTGCGATGCATGGAAGAATAACTTTGTGTACAATTCCTTGGATTCATTTATACTTCCTGTAAGCTGGAAAACAAAGACAGCAGATTTCATTAGTGCATTATTTTAAATTAAACTATGCTATGCCCTTCCCTTCAACCAAGTAAAAGCACCGTTGAAGATGGTGACTTTTTAAAAGCCACAAGGTGGCAATGTTTCAGAATGTTGCTGAGATTTCCTGAAGAATGACATTTATCAGTAAGTCATCATTAAAATCATCATAATACAAGAAAATCCATACAGCTGCCATCTAATGCACAGATTTTTAGTAGTATGAGGATGGCTAACAGCACCGAGGTATGGCAGATGATCAATATATTATGTATGAACTGCAAGATGGATTTGGGATGAGTAGACCTGTATCAGACCAATCTGGCATCTTTCTGTGGTATGGTTAACTGATTATTTTTGGTTAAATAAAAGAAAAGAAGGATGTATCATTGGCATAGTGTTTAATGAGGCATTGGTAGGTTCTACATGGAACATTATTAGTTACAATGGAAAGGTAAGACCTTGTGAAAGAAACAGGGGTGGGTGAAATCTTGGATAAAACAGAGCAATGGGCAACACGGAATGCAGAAGCATTGGGCTACAGAGTGGACACAGAAACCACCAAACTGCTTGAAGGTATAAAGTTCACGGGATAGCATACAAGAAGTGGAATGATAAGAGAAAAGCTCATCAGTACATTGTGCCTTTTAGGTACCACCCACAAAAACACATGAGCTGAAACAAGTTGGAAACCTCTGCATGTAAAAAAAGCTCCAGATACCCGCTGAGCATGGAATGACTATGGAGAATTTATGTGATGCTTAACTAAAAAGGCAAGTGCGATTCCAGAATGGACTGGGAGACTGCTTGAGATCAGGTCCACAAATCTTGTTCAGCAGGAACACAAGCCCAGAGAGGCTATAAGGATAAATAAGGAAGCATAGGGAGCATAGCCTGCTTTCTTGGTTGCCTCTTACCTATTAAATCAGAATGCTCTAGAAATACATCAGTAAGGATTAATCTTCCAAAAGGAAAGCTAACAGCATTGACACCAGCTATAAAGCAGCAATGAATAAATGACTGCAGCATCAGACTACCATTAATCTTTTTACTCCCCCCGCCCCATCCTTCGTATTCACTCTCTCTGAAACTGAACTGGCAAAATTCAATGCATCCACAAAACCATCACAGAAAACTTGACAGGAAAAAGATGATACTCGCTCCAGTTAATGGAAATCTTCCTACTGGAAGTGAACTTGAGTGAGATGGTACGTTAGGTATCCTTATTTGCCTCACTATAATGCAGGTCAGTAGCCATATAGATATGATCAGACAATTCTCAGAGCAGATAACTTGAAAGCTGGTCTACCTGAAAATAGCTGCCAGGAAAATGAACAAACAAAAAGTCAAATGGGAGTTTTAGGAGTTCTTCATTATTAACTGCTAGTTTAATAAATGTCCTTGCTTCTATCTATCATGCTTCAGTAGGATTTTAATAAGTGGGTTCTTGAGGGTACATCAATGAATATGAAATATTTTTTGGCACAGAACAGCCTCTGAACATACTGTTCTACTCTTCCTATGTGGAAAGAAAATGTTTTGCCCATTCTCTCTGCCCTGACTCTGCAGAGTCAGGAAGGCCAGGTCTCAATGATCCCCTCACTGGCAATAGGTATATGTATTAAAATCAAAAAGACACACTTAGAGCACAGGTTCTGAAAATTTAATACCCTTATGAAAAGGCTTTTCTGATCCTCATAAAGAGGTGCCTTAAGAACGATAGAAAGAGTACCAATCATCAGCCAATGTCATGACCAGAGGGAACACAGAAGCGCTAATGCAATTCCTAGGCAGGTGGGCAGCTGAGACGTGTGAACTCAGGTCTGCTAGAGGATGAAGAGCTGCACAGAGCTATATGTTCCACCATGAACAGGACCAGGACAGCAATCCTGGCATCTCTCTGTCATTTCTTCTGAAGATGCTAGAAGGATGGCATTGCAAGCTACCCCTTTTAGGGTAAAAGGAACAGCAGACAGAGCTTCACTGGCTTAGCCCTGTTGTTCTAAATTTCCTCTAGTCACAGGTTCGCCTCTTTCCAGTCCACAGCCATGTCTGGTTTGCTCCACCAATGGAACACTGAATCACAGAATGGTTTGGGTTGGAGAAGACCCTAAAGTTCATCCAGTTCCAGCCCCCTGGCACAGGCAGGGTCACCTTCCACTAGATCAGGTTGCTCCAAGCCCCTCTGCAACTGAGGGTCCAGAACAGGGGAAGAATCAGAGGAGTATATGAAGGACACACTGCTGCACTAGGAGTGGTGCTTTGCAACATTGCTCTTGTCTAACACAGCATACATTTAGAGCTGCAGTAGCCACTCAATATCAGTACATGCCCTTTCTTATTGCAGATTTTTGCCTGTGGTGGAACAAGCAAAAACTCTTCAGTAAAGATATGCTTTTTGATTGCTAGTGATAGGAACTGAGCTCAGTAGTGGGTGTAAACAGACTCAGGATTTAAAAAAAGCAGGAAGCTGAAGTCAAAAGCAATAATTTTAGAACCCAAGGAAGACATAGTAAGTGGTAAGCAGTTAGAATTTCCTTTTCAGAAAACTACAGATGCCTTCAATACAGCAATACAAAAGCAAATCACAGCGTGAACCAGTCAAATGGAATAGATGTCAAAACCTCAGGGACTAGGATACAATACTGTCCTCTGAAAAAATCAAGAACTAAAAATGTCTAGATTTTTAGATCAGAAAAATCTAAAAGCCTTTGTCCTTTATTACCTGTCCTCATTTTGTCTTCCCAGAGCAGAGAAGCGAGCCTAACCCATCAGCAGAAAATTTCACTGCCTTCAGAAGAGGAAAGACAAGAACCAACTCATAAACATGCTAAGGAAGGAATGAGTGTATTCACTCAAAATAACAAGTGTGACTCAGATTTAGTTCATTATTCCCTTGTCAAAGTGGGAAAGTCCTAATCAAATGTGCCTGAAGGGAACCTTAATTCCAAATGAAATCAGTTTATACTGAAGAGGTAATGGGGAACAGAAACCTGGGAAAGAATTTAAATTACATGACAGACAGAAATTCACTCTAGAAAGGCAAACCTGAAAATACAAAGAATTACCTTAGAATATTTTTGTTTGTCTCTTTTTTGCCAGGCAATGGGATGTGGTCTAGTTCTTTTGCTTCACAGAAGGTAGACTGAAAGGAACTGGCAAAACACCTATCTATAAGACCAGAAAGCGCATAGTATCACACACTAGGATGAAAGCAAACTGCCTGGCTCAGTATCCTGAGCAGGAGATAATCTGTGCTAAGTAGTACCATAGCAACCTGGGAACCATTTGACAAACTGCACGTGTGCCTAGGCCAGCTGCTGTAATGTGATGGACCTATTTGGCAGAGCTGCTGCTCCATGGTGGAACCACCTTGAGTTTGAAGAGTGGTCCAGGAAAAGCGTGTCAAGCTTGTGTTAAAGCATTAGCTAGCTTTTTGTTATATTAAGACACTTCTAGAAGTAAAAACAATTCTGTGGACAGCAATAAAAATAAATGGAAAACTTTCCTAATGACGTTTTAGAGCTCCCTATAAATTCCTACTGCTGAAGGAAGAACATCAGGAATCGTTTCTGAGGCTGCTTTACTTTATACCGGGAATGTATATAATAGATGTACGTATATATTATATATAATATGCCAAAATACATAAAAACATTGCATGAGTGTCAACACAGCCCTGCTGTCATGGATATTTCTCTAAATTTAGAAATCAGCCATAAGAAAGTACTTCTGAAGTATCTGTCTTACTATTTAACTTAAGGATCTGACTCATTATAGCCAGTGTTCTCACCTACGGTAATTTGCTTTAGCAACTGTTATGCACAATGCTATATATTGAAAACTGTATGGTAATGTATTTTTAATTATTTAATGACAGGTTTGTGTGCTGTCAATTGTTCCTCCTCCTCCATTCTCTCTAATGGAAAATACACGGACCAAGTAGGAAAAGTAAACTGGACAATCCATAAAGAGTCAAACACCACCAGCTTATTTAATTGGCAGTTGTTTAAAGCAGAACATATTCCTAATATTTATTTCAAAACTCCTAACAGCCAAAGTCTCAACAGCTTTTAGAATGATACAACAACTATTTTTTAACTCATCTATTCATGTCTGTCTACTCTGTTCAATGTAAACCAGCATCCACTGTAACATATAAAAGCTTAATGTAGGTGGCATGCCTGTATGTCATACATACATCTATGAGCAAAAAACAAATTGCAACAAGCAGCAGTGTGAGACATTCCCCTGCTAGACTGAGGATGAGTGACTACATAGATTCCTGCTAAAGAGAAGAGTTCGTACATCCTATTTTCTTCACAAACCTCTTCAGATGCCATTGTTCACACCTTGTGTCACAAAATTCCAGCTGGTTTTGCTGGGAAGAGTTAATTTTCTTCACAGTAGCTGGTATGGAGCAATGTTTTGGATTTGTGCTGGAGACAGTGTTGATAATGCAGAGATGTTTTTGTTATTGCTGAGCAGTGCTTACACAGTTGAGGCCTTTTCTGCTTGTCATAATACCACACCAGTGAGAGGGCTGGGGGTACACAAGGAGCTAGGAGGGACACAGTGTGGACAGCTGATCCCAACTGACCAACATACCATATGGCATCATGCTTAGCATATAAAGCTGGGGGAAGAAGAAGGAAGGGGACATCTGAAGTGATGGTGCTTTATCTTCCCAAGTAACGGTTACATGTGACAGAGCCCTGCTTTCCTGGAGGTGGCTGAACCCCTGCCTGCCCATGGGAAGCAGAGAATGAATTCCTTGTTTTGCTTTACTTGCATGCATGGCTTTTGTTTTACTTATTAAACTGTCTTTATCTCAACCTACGAATTGTTCTTCTGTTTCCTTCCCCCATCCCACTGTTGGAGGAGTGAGCGAGTGCCTCTGTGGTGCTTATTTCCCCGCTGAGGTTAAACCACAACACTTACTAAAAGGAACCTTTCAGGGGGTGAAGTTACACCACATTGTTACAGCTGCTGTAAATGCAGCTTTTTAAATGCTTTCAGAGATTTTTCGATAATACCATACATCACATTTTTCAAATTAGAAGTAATGTGGGTAGAATTACAATGCAAATAAAATACACGTACATGATTTCCAACCCTTGCGTGCTTTCCTGTGTGCTACCGAGTTTCTACAATTTGGAATTTCAAGTCCAGCTGCAAGCACCTCTTTCTGCTATCATACAGCTGTGCAGCTCTAAATTTAGGTGCCCTCTGTAACCTCATCTCACCTCCAGCAAGGTGTCCAGGATAGAAGGGATGAAATAACCCTGTATGTGCCTACTACTACTAAGAATTACTGCCTGGAAGTTAAAAGGTTCACGTTTACTTGTCCAAAGATAGGTGAGAATAATCCTAATGGTGTGACAAACACATCTTCTGGCACTAACCGCATTCAGATGAGATGTTTATTCTGCATAAAAAGAGGTGTAACAGAGCTGTAAAACTGGAAAACATTTATTTGATTGCTGCACCCTGCCTTGCAAGGGGTACCAAGCAGTTCCTAATGGCTTCAGGTAGAAGCTGAAGCCTTCCACTTGCATTTAACCTGAGCAGCCCTTAGATTTATTGTTTGCTGCATGAAGAACAGATAGATGCATGACTGTTGCAGGACTGGGGACTAACAGACGCTAGACAGTAGAAAGCTTCTGGGCATTATTACTGTGTGGAGAGAGAAATGTGCCTCTGCAACTCCTTTTACCTGAGCTCAGGGGTGCCATGCAGCAGGATAAAGGTAGCCAATAGTTCAGCTCAGCCCTGTGTAAGGGTCTTAGCAGCCGAAGGTGACAAAAGAAGCAAAAGAAGTTCCCATCTGTGCTATTGCTGCTATTTGGCTAAGAGCACAAAGCCCCAGCAGTTCAAACTAAGAGCCTGAAACTGTAACACTCCTTATTTTCTCTTTTCCCTGATCCTAGAAGAGAACAAATAGATTTCTGAAGGTGGACTTTCTGTGTAACGTTGTGGTTTGATGACAATAAATCCATCTTAAAGCCTCCTTGTAACACAGAGCACAGTGGTAATGTAGTACAGGCTCACCCTGTCAGCTAAAACATGCTGCTCCACCTATGCTTTTCAAAGGCTGTACTGGCTAGCTTTTGCAGAAGATCTGATAGCATCTCTCACGCTGCAATGTGTGTAAAGTCCAGATCACTTCCCTGTTGCACACTAGACAATTTGACAATACCACGTTTTTGTACCCACACATGATGCAGATGAAATCTTTGCTGCAGGGTGACTTGCTGATGCACAGAGCCAGTATGAATGATTATGGAGACAGGGCCTGTGTTTTAATGATAAATTTCACATCTTCTCCTGCATTGCAATGAAAAAAGATCCCAGATTCTGAGACTAACAAGTACGGGAAACATGAGGAAAGCCGATTATGCATTGATAAACATGTTGTCAGCCACCCTAGAAATTACTCCTGCCTGAGGCTGTGCGAACAACTGATTCCTCAGTTTGGTTGCTGAATTGGAAGGAAACCCCACAACAACCTGTTGTCTGTTACCAAAATGGAAGTTCAACGCAGTTTGCTCAAAAATTACGTTGATTCCCCCATCCCCCATTTTTTTTTCATAAATGCTTGAAATTAAACATAATGGGCAAAACCATTGGAGGGCTGCTGCGTGTTCATCCTTTTACCTAAAGGTACAGGAGGTAGCACACATATCCAAAATGGGCGATACCTAAATTGTTTTGAAAGGGAATCTGAACCCAGCAGGAAATTTGAACCCAAAATGCCCCAAGCAGAGGTTCAATGTATTCTGCACTGAGACTCGGGGTATCTTTTGCTGGCATCGTTTTGTTTTCCATTAACAGTTATTAATCAGATCTCTGACTCCGTGTTGCCCCAGTTACTACACACAATGCTAAGGATATTGCCCTAAAAATGCAGCAGACACTTGGAATGCATACACATACACAAGCAGACAATCGGGCAACCCAATCTAGTTGAAGATGTCCCTGCTTATTGCAGAGCAGCTGACTGGATGAGCTTTGAGGGTCCCTTCCGACCCAAACCATTCCAAGATTCTACGAATTGTATATACAATTCAACATTGCATAAAGGGAATTGAGCAAGCTTCAAATGACTGGTGAACATGTACAGAGCAACACCAAGATGCTAGGTCTGTCTCCTGGAAGCAGCGTTACTGCAGTAGCATGGTGGTGTACTAGCAGAGGGAACACCATCACCTCACAGCAAAAGTAATGAGACTCTCTGGAGTGCCACGCTTCAGACCCTGACACTAGCCACAGCACTGGCTGTCTCAGCCCAGTGCCTCCTAACTCCCTGTGGTTTTCAGTGCTTCCTATGTTAAAGTCTGCAATAAACTTAAATCTCATGCACTGTAGTGGAGTACACAACTACTTCATGAAGGAATGGTGCCGCCATAAACACATCTCTCCAGTCCCAATGGTTTGATACTAAAGGTGAATTTACAATCATTTTTAAAGGCAGCCAGTCCCCACTCTGGAGACTTGGCTATTCTCCAGTTGTTTTTCCATCATCATGTTCTAATTGTGAGCAAGGACCAAAGTAACATTTTGGAGGGAGGGAAACACCTGAACAAGTTGCTAGAAAGACTGTCTTCATTTTGCAAACGTATTTGCATGTACTTCTGCAACTAAAAACCGCTCATTATTAGATTTAATAGATTAAATCTAAGCTGATTTTGTGGGCAGGAGATTTGCATGAAGTCAGACTACTGGCACTTTTCACATCATCCTGTGCTGCAGGAAGTGCATTTCACTGATGGAAATTATACACTTTATCTCCAAATCCAATGCATGAACATGCATAAAAATGTTCTTGTTGTCAGGGGAGGGAGGGAAGTGAGTGGGATTTGTTATGAAGCTGGGAAGAGTGGGGTAGAAATAGCTTCCATAACATCAGGAGAGTAAACAAGCTATGATTCTTTAGCTTGGAGGGAATGAGGAGGAGCAGGGTTATGAGAAAAGTCTACAGTGTTGTGGGGGGGGGGGCATTGAAAAAGTTACTGTACAATAATTACTCATAAGTTACCGCAAAACAAGGAAGAGCTGGAGAGCACCCAGTTGAGTCATCAGACAACAAGTCTGTACAAAAATAGAAGGAAGTTCTGTTTCACAGAGTGCATGGAGTGAAATTCACCATCAAAAAACTATGGGCTCAACAAAAGTACACAGTGCTGAAAGAGTAGGAAAATGAGAGTCTACAGGTCTTTAAAAACAGTGGACCAGTTGCACTTCAAATCCAGCTGGCCCACTTTCCTGGAGCAGAGTGCAGCTTCAGGAGCTGCCACACTAGGAATTAATACACAGTGAGCCACAACTTCCTTACTCGTTTCCCCACTGCATTAGACAGCAGGAAGCCTCCACCAGCTGCAGAATACTTCTTCCTCTACACTGAACACATCTCCGGTTCCCCATCCCTGCTTGCTCCTTTCTTGTTCCCTTGGGAAGGGGTGAAGCACTGCCCGGAGGCTGCTGTTAGGATCAGTAGGGCTGTCAGCCTATATAGGGCTTGGGGTCCTTCAGGGAGCAGGGTGACAATGCCTTGCTTGCTGTATGGGCAAAGCACCATCTGGAATTAATAATATGGAAGTGGACATAGAGAGATGGTGCCATGGGAGTAAAGGTGAAGTGCTCAGGTGCTCTGTCTGAACAGAAAACAAGTGCAGTTCCAGGGAACAGGACCCATCTCAAAACATTCTGTAGAATCATAGAATCCCAGACTGGTTTGGGCAGGAAGGGACCTTAAAGCTCATTCAGTTCCAAGCCCTCTGCCATAGGCAGGGACACCTTCCACTAGAGGGTTGCTCTAAGCCCCTTCCTACCATTTATTCTTAACTGCCTGCTCTGCAGAGGAAGGTCTTGCTGCTGAGATTTATAGACAAGGAGAGAAAAAGCTTATCCCAAGTGAATGATTCTAATTATTCTTTCATGGTCTACAACTTATTTGGTTCTTGGCCTTCACTTCTTATGTTACTCTGAAATTGCAGTCTAACATTCAGCAACATAACAAATGGATGATGCCACCGTCAAGGCCAGTTATTTGTTGTGACCACACAGAAGAGATAACAGGGTGAACATTAAACTGAGTTCTAAAATAAGCAGAGTCCGTCTGCTCCCCTTCTCCCCAGCAACACTTCCCAAGCCTATTTGCAAACTCCTACATGATGCCTCTGAAAATGCTACAACAGGAGGTATTTGCTCTTGCTCATAAAAATAGATTTATCAAAACCATCACATGGGACTATTACTACAAATGCATCCCAGATGAGGAGAATCACTGTAAGTAGGACACAGAGGAAGAAATCTCACTTACAGTTTCAGCTGGAGGATCTGTCTCACACAGTCAACACTTTAACTCTAGAAGGCTGATGTATATTCAAAAGCCAAGAGCACGTTCCTTCCTTTCCCTTCAGAGACTTGCATAGAAGTACCAGGGAAAGGTTTTAGCATTCTGGATTACAATTCTCAATGTAAAAGGGCCACAGTATTTAGGTCAGTGCATTTGAAGGAGACAAGAAAGTCTGGTGAAAAAAATCAGCCCTTTTTAACACGTAATGTTAATACTTCAGAGAACAGAAATACAGGAACGCTCACAAAAACTGAACTAGGTCAGCAACATCTCTTTTCCTCTCAAACACTCTTGAGGATTGCCAGCTGCAAACTTGGGTTACATTATGCCACAGCAACTGCAGAATGATTCTGTAGCCTTTAATCAGGTCTTAATTCTCACCCGGGTTTTAGAGGAATTCTAATATAGTGAGAGAGCAGCCACTGAAAGTATTTTGGTGGTATTTTTGGCACCTAATCAGCATTCACCACTGCATTGAGACTTACACTGTGCTCATTTCACAAGTGTAGGAGAAAGTGTATTCTGTTCACTGATGTGTATACTGCACTGGAAGAACATTTGCAGGATTCTCTATGTACACTATCAACAATAATGGTACCTATGTGTAATGTTTCTGCTTGCTTGTGTTTCTATATGCATGGATAGAATACAAAATAAGACAGATTGCTAATGTACTAACCAGAGAAACCCAAAAATGAATATTATTTTCATGTTGGATCCCTAAACTTTTCAAAGGCACAACATGCAAATTCACTTATTGAACACTTATGCCTTTGAAAATCTGCAGCTTTGGATTACAAAACACCAGAACCAAATCTAAAGGCTTTGATCCTAACACCATTTTTACACAGCTAGCAAAGATGTGCAGTTGTTCAAAGGCATCTACTTATTACAGAGTATGTCTAGGTCATAAAAATCCATTCACTCAATTCATAATAGGAAGTACTCAAGGACCTGTGTTATTTCACATACAGGAAAAGACTTGCTAGAGAAATTGCAAGCGAAGGGAAGAAAAAGCATGTGAGGTCCATAACCTCTGAGGGCCCTGACATCTTGTATAGCAAGGCCCGAACACCACTTAAATCCTTTATTGGCTTAAGTTACCATCATTCCACATAGGTCAAAGGAGTTACATCTATGTATTCTAGCACGGCCCTCTTTATCTTCTAAGTAGAGAGAAAAATCTAGCCCAAACCTTACAGCTCAACAGATGTTATAGCTTAAAGATTCAGATCAGTTAGTAACGCAGCAAGCTCCACAATGCTTGCTTTTTTTTCTCCTTGTTTCCAAATCTGCTTGCAAAATTGATTGATAAAATTGTGTGAAATAAACCACCAAACTACTAAGGTGGCAGTTACTCGTGTATATCAGTGCAGCCCCTTGTCCCCAAAACATTGATGACTTCGTTCATAAGTGTCACGAATGCAAGCAGGTTACAGCACACACAAGTATTTACAGCACATCTAACACCCACCCAAAAACACCCATGCAGAACCCCCCCCAGGCTCTTAGACTGCAATGGCACATTGGCTTTGCTTCAGTCATAAAACACAACCCCTCCGGTAGCAGGGCTGACAGTAGCTGTGGGTCAGCCTGTGCCTTCTGTGCATGCTGCAGATGAAGAGTGAGGAGTGTATGCACTGTGGAGCAGGCGCTGAAGCAGGTCAGGGGGAGGCAGCACCCTTCCCTCACAACAGAAACACACACACCCCCTACCATGCACTTGGCAGCAATGCCCTGACCTGTGGTTCATGTAACTACAGTCATCTCAAAAGAAACAGAGAAAAGGAAATTAGACTTAAAAACTGACCTGTTTTTCATTTTCATCCTCCAGCCTCAGCCTGTCCTCAATGCAGTTCCTGGCCTGAAGGAATGCCTTCCTTTGAGCCCTTTCTGTCAAAATCCTCACAAAGACCCCATACAAATTTACACTGACAAAAAGGATTGCATTGGCCACAAGCTGTAAGAAAGAAAGAAAGAAAAAGAAATGCAAATTTTAAAATACAGGATTTTATTTTACATTTCTACTCAGCAAAATTCAAAAAAAAGAAGAAAATGAGCACTGTCTTTCAAAGTTCTGCCTCGCCAGCCATGTCACTGATACCCCTTCCCACAACCCAACTGCAGTGAAACAATCACAGCAGCTACCACAAGTTCAGGCAAGCAGTATCACATAATACACACTCTGCATCTGCTGAAGTTAATTTCTCTTACGATGATGTGTAGCTTAGCACTTTCATTCAGCATTGGTTCTTTTCTTTCACCAGCCCATTGGCAGGTTTGTGCATCTAATGAGAGCAGCACATTCAGCATTTGTTCAACTGTGGGGTGCCCAGAAGACTCGAATTATTTCTTCTATAAAGCAGACACGGACAAAATCTGTGACTACAGCAAAATGCATGCCTGGGTACCCAAACCTTCATCTTGTGCAATCTGCACCAGGAAAATCTGCTTATCTTCCCATAGCTATACCATTACCAACCATACTGTATTTCTGGACAAATCATTTAAAATATTGCTGATGTTACCCTGCAGCAGACCTCTTAGAAGGTGCCAAGTGCTTTCAAATGATGGCCTTTGGCACAAACCAAGCGCCACTGCAATGCTATCAGCAGATACAGTGAATTACTTCCATGAACAGTGCTCCAGATAAAGGACACACAGATGGCTCAATGACTCTTCTGGTCATTTTTTAATGTTTTTACAATAGGTGTGAAAGTCAGTTAACTAACCTAAATAACTCAACGGTGGCTTGCACACAGCCTCCCTAAGACAAACCTGGCTAAGTTTCTCACCACACCTCCGATGTTCAAAACATGTCCTCAGATGGTAAATTCTGCAATGCAATGCAGTGTTTGTTTAGAAAGGAGGCAATAAGGCCTGTTTACCTAATATCTTTGCAGTCTCTTTGCCCATATTTACTCTAGTTACTACCACAGCATCATGATAAGGTTTCAGACAACTCATTCCATAGTTTCAGACATCATCTTGCACATAAATTGGCAAAAATTTGGTATAATAAGAGCAAAGAAAGATATTACAGCAAGTAACACAAATCATGTCGAATTCCTATGCACTTAAAACAGTTCATAAAGACCATGTAATTGACATTTATTTCTTAATACAAGGGTTACATTTCAAGCCAGTGCATCTCTACTGTTGCATGTTCTGTTAGCGTAAGCTGGAGAGGAGACCATTGCCCTTGTTTCCACTGAAACCAGCTGTGCCAATCAGCACCAGCTGTGGCAGTCCACGTAGGGAATGCTTACTACCTAACAGGGCTAGGGTTGAAGGTCTGAATTCAGCCAGTGTGGTAAGTAAAGATCCAAAATGGCATCTAGAAACTCCCTGCTGATTTTGGAGGCACTTTTACCAAAAAAAGAAGGGATTTTCTGAGGTGTTTAACTAATGGCGGTATACATCTCACCGCCTGGGATCTCAGTACAGAAGAGAGAACTGAAAGATTCATTCTGAGTGCGTTCTCCAGACCTCCATGGATTCACAAGTTCTCTAATTTTTACCTTCATACCTGGTTGTTATTAGCTAGGAGTACCATAGAATCAACCAGGTTGGAAAAGACCTTTAAGATCATCCAGTCCAACCATTCCCCCAGCACTGCCAAGTCCACCACTAACCCATGTCCCTAAGGGCCTCGTCTACACAGTGTTTGAGCATTTCCAGGGATGGTGATCAACAACAACTTCCCTGCAAACATTCTCACCAGCATAAAATCAAAGATACCCTGTCACAATAAAGGCAGCTCTGCTTAGCATTAGTGTTTTCCTTCTCCTCCAATACCCAAAAAGAAACAGTTATCTCACAAGAGCTAACACTGGTGAAGAATGGTGTTACAGCTTCCTTCTGAGAACTGCAAAAAGCAGGTTCAGGTGTTATCAGTCAGATGAATTCCAACCTAGGAATCTCACGTACCAGTTACTTACATGTCACTTCTCACAGATGGTAATACAGATGGTAAAACTTCTAAGGTGAAAAGCAGTACATAAGCGTATTATTTTGTGATACAGGCTGAGCATAAACAATCTGCTATTCCTATCCTGCTTTATTTTGCTTCATCACAGAGAACTGTTTGAGGTATACCAATTTTCAGCACAAGTTAGACCACTAAAATGAAATTCCAGTGGAAACTCCAGTTGAATACTATTTTTAGAGGCACAAATGCAACCACATTCACCTCATCCCTGCATTTTATCATGCTGAAGTGTAACGGCAACGGTGTATTTTAAAGCTAATTCTTAGAAGTGCAATGGAATAAAAATAGAAAGGATTTGTAAAAGCCACATTCAAAGGCAGCAGAGAGAGACCAAAGAATAAACAGTCAAGACAGAGAGAGCGTAACAAAACAGCTCTTAGTAACACAGGGTGGAAAAATAAAACCATCTTTATGTGCTGATCAGAGTGGCCCAAGACATAAATAATTTCTTCCAGAGAGAATAATAAAGGACTCAACTCAGTTTCTGGCCCTCAACTGCAAGCAATAGAAGACCTTATATTGTGGCAATGTGCCAGCTGTTCTGGGTCTATCATTAAGATTTGAAGCAATGGTGATCACCTGGACTGGGGGCAACCGGTAGGTGGGTTCCTGCAATCATGCAGCCACTTTCAGACTCAGCGGGGAAAGTAATTTTCTGACATGCTTTGAACAGTTTAAGATAAAACAGAGGCTTAGCTGCCAGCCCTGGCCTGCAGGGAATCAGGAGAAGTGATAACGCAAGTAAAAGATTCATAGATTTCAAAGTGTGAGAAAAGAAAGTAGGGCACTTTGTCTCCTGAGGTAAGAGTTCCTTCCCTCCACAACCCATTTTCGGCTTAATTACTATCTCTTCCTCAATTGCAAGCTAACATACATCTGTCTCTCTAGGTTTCTCAAATGCATGCCATTTCCTGGTCCCTTTCATTTTGATACGTAAATATGTTCATCTCTATAGACATACATACACATATAACTCACACATTATAGGCTGTAACTCCAGAATTATTGAGACTTGCTGTTAAAGCTGAGGATCTTTGAAGAGGGACTGAGGCATCCAGAACTACTGAAATACCAATGAATTTAGGTTTAAATCATTCCTACCTCATTCACTATACTACTACTCAATAGCATAAAGAGCACTCTTCAGATTTCACCATCGCCCTCTATTTACAGAACTGCCAAAGAAACGATTTACTCAATGCAACACAGAATGACTCAAAGACATTTTTATGCCGCAACCTCTTTCAAACAATGTTATTCTCTCATTCCAAAATGAGATTACAGGTCAGCCGGCATCAAAATAAAGAAGAGTATCGGGGTCATGAAAGCCTTTTTTTAAATTATTTTAAAATTGATTGTTGTCACTGAACCTTGCATTGTACATTCTACATCTCTGCTGCACATCAGTACCAACATCCGGAGCTCTAAGCTGCTCCAGCCATCAGTAGGGTAGACTGTCAGTCACTGGATGAACTCCAGCATGGTTCCTTGCGCTCTGGAGGGTATTACCAAAGGCAGGCTTCCAACACAGCTAGCTCTTGTGGGCTTCCTGGTCAGTGAAGGACTGGCAGGTCCAGTAATTTCAACCAAATTCCTGTCTCTCCTGGGTTTTTTACCCATTGCCTTTCTTGAGTCTCACATTACTTTTGGTAGGGAATACAAACTGTGCAATACAGCAATCCCCATCTAGGAGTGAGCAAGTAATTCTGGAGGTAGGCAGCATGCAACATGCTCATGCATACATAGGGCTTGAGAAGTTCAATTCAACATCTCCCTTTCATTTTTCCCCTTGAATCACCTCCCACTTTTTGACTGTCCTTTGGGATTAGTTAAAAGACTCTTAGAAGAGTCTCTTGAAACCCTTCTCCCTGTTCCAGACAGGATTCATTCTCCACTTCTTTTTCCTTCAAAGCAAGAATCCTCACATGTGCATTCATACATGCACTTGCTCTCTCTCTAACAAATAGTGAAAAAGTCTTCTTATTTGCCTTTTAACAGGACTCTGCTTACTCAGCAGACTAATTCTGCTGTCAGGTAAACAGATACACAGTAGAAGGTTCAAACCTGAGGCTGGGTTTCACTGAGGAGTAATTTTCTGTCTCGCAAAATAATCTCATAGAAAAATGGGGCTGTTTCACAAAGGTGTGAATCACCTCTGCATTACTCAAAGGCTTTTTTACAAGGTGGCATTCATGTGGATGGATACTGAAGTAGACTAAATGAGAAACAGAAATAACCAGAGAAGAAAACTTCAGGAGACTCCCCAGAACTTCACCATGCTTCCTAAAAGCTGGGCCTGTGGTGTGAATGGGATTGAGACAGGATTTCAATAGTTAACACTCCCAGGACTCTAATTCAGTGGCCAATATAAAGAATGGATTTATTCTCAGCAGCGTGAGTTCTCGTGCTATCTCATGCAGTCGAGTGGAATATGTAGGAAATATGGCCATCATTTCCTGGTGAAGGCAGCAATCTGAGGAAAAGAGACCAATACAGTTGTTGCACGTCACTCAGATACCTGGTATAACAAGAGGTATGGTGGGCTGAATTCTGCTCCCAGTGTTCTCTGATAATTGAATTTTACTGCAAGTAATTTCTGTGCCACTACTGCTGTTCCTCTTGTGCAGACTATGTAACATTTACTCATTCTGTCAAAATGCTTTGAGATATGGCAATGAAAAAGCATTATTGTAAAATATGAATGTCTAATTGTGAGGCATACCTCAGAGGAAAGAGTCATGAACAGCTTACAAAAATGAGTCAGTGCTTCCACCATTAAAACTCTTAAAGAGCAAGACAAGACTGCGCTGTGTATGAAAATTGTTGATATCATAAACAAGACCTTTTACAAGTTTAAACAAAAACAGTCTCTCCTTTCCCTGTTACGGAAAATGTAATCATTAGAGGCTTCTTTACAGCACAAGACTGCACACAAGAGAACGCACACTTGCGTCTTGATCCTGACCTGGGCTGAAGTTTAGTGATTCGCTTCACTCTGCAGCCTTCTGAGAACACTTAATTACTATATCTCCTCCCTCCCTTTGCTGAAGTGGTGTAACACAGGAGCAGCAAACTTCTCTTTAGTTCCTGTGCTTCCTACCACAGATGGCAGTCAAACAAATTTTCTCCAGATTAAATAAACCTATTCCCAGTTTGCATAAGTGTCCCACTCTTGTTTTTTGTTACTTTTGTCCTAACTGGTTTATGCAACCTATTAAGAAGATTTTGTTCTGCTGTGCCATTCTCTGCCGTGGTTCCTGCCTTCATTCCCAGTCCTCCTCAATCTACAGTATACTCTATAAAGGGATTAGTGACTAGGTATTTCAGGATAATGTGTCGAATGAGACTACATGTCACTAGTTGAGGAAAAGATAGTAGTGCTGGGGTGTCTGTAACCATACAAGTGAAGAGAGACTTTCAGGATACTTAGGATGCTATGTGCATTAACCACAGCCAGGTTTGCTGAAGTATATGTGCACAATGTGCAATCACAGGCATCCACTCTGTGTCTCTCCCTTTATTTGCATCTCTGACCAAAGTACAAGGCACAATTTATAACCACTGTGTAAAACATGTGCCATAAGCCTTTCTGAAACAGGTCCCAACAAAAGCAGAGTCATTAAGAGGCAGTGAGCTCCCCAGCGTTAACAAGTTCATTTGTTGCATCTGTCTCCAAACCACATGGCCCTTTATCTTGGAAACATGCGCTGGGAGAACAGTTAGTGCACTTCCCTCCCACACCATACACTGTTGGCTGTTTATCTGGCGGCAGAAGCACTTACCTCTGAGATTAAGTAGCAGAGAATAGGATGGAAAATCAGAACTAGAGCTGACGGAATCCTAAATTTTGAATCCTAAACCTGATGTAGCTCAGCAGCTTAAAAACGTTCTGATAAAGATATCTGTGATTATACAAGATACCAATTTTGCCTACCCATCAATATTTGCTCAGGTGTGACAAGAATCAATGGCATTAATGTCAGGCTCCCATTTTTGAATTTCTGAGCTGTTGTGCCTTTCTTAGCGAGTTTCTGAAAGGAATGCAGTTCCATCAGTTCTACCTTTTACATTAGCAACACATTACATCTGTATTTGGATGCATCAAGGCTTCTGGATTTTTCATTTATCAGGAGGACAGAAAGCAGCACTTTAATGCACAAGAGCTTTTGGTCTTAAAAGAAAAAAAAGCAGCTCATTTTTAGGGAATAGGACAGATATCAGACAAGGGATGTACAGGTAACACACAGCAGAGCACTGATGCATGAAATGTTAGAACTAAGAAATAAAGGACTGAATGAAAAATCCTGCAAGCAGCATGCAGGCTGAAACATCTTCAAGCATAACTTCTCAATTGCTTCAAATCATTCCAAGTAACGAATAACCTCATAAAAGCTGTAATTTTTTTGGGGGGGGGGTAAAGAAAAAGTCCTAAACACACAGCAGTATTCTACTAGAAATGGTTGGCACAACATTAACGTTTGAGACTTGCCAAGTATAGAACTGGGCTGGTGTACTTCAGAAATCCAAAAAAAGTAGTAAGAAAATGTCCCCATTTATCTCCATCTG
This sequence comes from Psittacus erithacus, assembly GCA_009867235.2. Lineage (NCBI taxonomy): Eukaryota > Metazoa > Chordata > Aves > Psittaciformes > Psittacidae > Psittacus > Psittacus erithacus. Next base: position 3,498 of record WYDI02009247.1, on the reverse strand, counting down.
AAGCCTGGTTTTACACATCATGTGTGCCTACTGATATACATTTGAGTTGGTTTTGACAACATGTGAACAGTATTATTTCTTTCTCTTGGTTGCATATTTGGTATTAAGCCCAGCTGAGGTTAGTATCAGCAACCTTTCCATACATCAAACCAGATCTTACAGATAGGTAACTGGAGGTTACTTTTCCATAAGGCAGCAACTCCTCTCTAAAGCCCACAGAAGTGCTGGGGCTATTGCAGATAGAAAAGAGCATCTGAAAAACATTACATGTGAAGCAAAAATAACTTCCCAGCCATCCACACTCATCAGTGAAGTTTAGGCACACAAGAGAACTGGCTCATCTCTGTTTTCACTACATGAGAGGATCTGAAAACCTCTCAGAGATGATCTAAGAGATATGATATCTCTGTGTTCTGCTGCTGTTATACTATGACACTGCACTCCAGAGCACGTAACAGGTTTCACAGCAGAACATACTGCCTTAAAGGTAATGTGGTCTCAGTCGCTTCCATCTGTGGAAAGCTGACACAATGAGCTACCCAGGAAAAATATTCTTGCTAACTGGTTTACATGTCACATCCCACAGATTCCTCTGTGCTGAGAAGAAAGAGGCAAATGTTATTTACATTTCTCTCCTGATTTAGTTGTTGCATTCTTTTATGGTGTATTGTAAGTCATCATAGAACAAACAAGCCCTCATTTCTTCTGTGCCTTTGAAGTGGGTTGTTACGGTTTGGGGACATTTCAATTGTTCCTAAGCCTTAGGAATAGCTGCTAAAACACATGGAACATATTGCCAAAGCCATTTGAAACAATTTCTATAGACATTATGGTCAGTATTTTTATTTATCTGTGCATGTTATTTACTTGCTTGACAGAGTCCAGGTGATCATCCCCTGAAGGTGTTCTACATCAACCAAAAATCCATGGCTTTCTCCATTTTCCTATTACTTAGTACAATGCTGTGCTGCGTAATTAGAGCACAGTGCAGTAATCTGTTGTCCAAAATCTGCTTGCATTTGCTGTATGCAACACGTGGTTCATTTCCAGTACTTGTTCTCCCTCAAGAATCCATCTGAACATCTTAATGCTTTTTTTCTTAAGCTGCAATAATTAAATACATAAAAATAAAGACTTGTGGGGATACACAACGCAAGTTTGAAACCTTTGGTGGGACCGCAGTTGCTAGGTGACTGAACCTTCAGATCTCAAATGCAGATTTTTCTTCATTTGAGCTCTGTGCATGGCTGAGAAGCAGCATGTAGCAGCCCCAGCCTGGCACCTGGCTGCTGGAGACAGGAAGCATTTCTTATCTAGCAGCCAGCACTTAGACTATAGAGACACAAACAAAGGCCAGGGCTTCAGTTCTGCAAGGGATGCTGTGTTTTCAGGTCGCTCCTGTAACAACTTAGGAGGAAGGATGTCTACTCTGAGTGGGACGGCCTCCTTCCCATACTCCTTTTGCAGCCCACTGTGTACCAAGTGGCACACAGTGAACTCACTGTTGACTCATGCTCCTGTAGCATGATTTGGTTATATCCATAAAAACATACTCCACAACATGCCTCTTATGGGACCTGACTTACTGAAGACAGATAGATACACACCGAGCTCCTGCATGTTCCGGCAGCTGGAACACGCTTCCAGCTTTTCACTTCAGGAACTCTCACTCATCAGCTTTGTTTAGTTGTCAAAGCGTCTTCTGTACAAACTCAAAGTGCTCTGCAGAGCTTTACCATTAAACAATGCTGGGATGGAGGGCTCATTCTGCTGGCTAGTGACAAAACATGGGTCTTTCAAGTCCCAGCGCTGTTCTCCAGTGGTTCCAGCTCAGTCTTGTTAAGCCTAGGAAATGCACTGCTGGGGGTGAAGTATTATCCCCAGGGCTTACTGCATATGCTGCACAGACACTACACCATCTCTTTGCTACTGAAATGGTGTTCTCCTGTAGTGTACACAGGCTACTTCCAAAGAGGGCTTGAATTTTACTCCTGGAAGGTTGGGTGCATAGAACCTAGGATATGCAACACCCATCCTTAAAACCTCTACATGAATTTAGCTTCAGGGGACTTTCTTGAGGTCTGGGAAACAGCTCTGGATACAACCAGGTTCCCAAGTCAGTGTATACCAGTTAGGTATAGTTGCAGGCATATCACAGATGAGAAGATACACACAGGTTAAGTTCAAGCATTTGTCCAAATACTATACTGTAATGAAGTCATTCTTAGGAAATCATGCTGAAATGCATTATTTAAGGTCCTATATAGTAAATTCAAGTAAATTCTGGTGACCCAAGCAGTGTCAGGTACACGTTTTTCATATAAAGCACGGGACCTCATATTTATTTTATGCCACTAACCCCAAAACATCAAGAAGTACACAACAGTTAACAAGCCACCAGGAAAATAAATGGAATGCCTAAACTGTGAAGTCTTGGTTCTCTCTCTGCCAGAACACCTGGTCCTTTTCCAGCCGAATGAAAGCAGACAGAGGTAAAGAGAGCAAGAAGTGCTTATGCTGTCACTCTGGCTGGCTGTGTACTGCTAAGTGAAAATATGACTGCATCAGGATTGAACTGATCTCAGTTGGTTTCCCTTTCCACCAGAAGGATGCCTGCTAGACCCGACAAATGGCCTCTTGTATCCCTTTCATTTTTCCTCCCCTCTCAATGCAGATGTTTGAAGCAGTTGGTGAACGATGTCACTTCTGGTCAAATGTCCTGAAAAGATGAAAGTGTTTGCCTTGAGGAAACTACATTCTATTACATGGAACCCATTTACTTTCCTCCTATTGTGCTTTACAACTTGCAAGAGCTGTCTCTGCAGATAAATAAGATTTTCACTCGGCAGGGTCATTTAAGCTATGGTGCCTTCTGACAGTGTTGGCACTCAAGAGTTTTAATACTGCCAAAGTTGCAAAGGAGCAATTTAAGCAGGAGAGAGAGAATGCAAGCCAGTTTTTGGTCAACTTTGAAAACTGCTTTTGCCATGAGAAACCAGTCACTGAGCAACTGAGCAAACAAGAAACTGATGGGAGATTTAACATAAGTATTTCCAGTCACATCTGCACTTGAGACACTCATTGGGAAAGCAAGAGGATATAACTCTATTTAATGATTTTATTTAATAACTGAATGTAACGGTCAATGATCAAGACAAAGTTATAAAGATCCAGTAACAAAGGACCAAATCCTGCTCATTTCAGTTAATGATCCTAAAAAATCAAGTTTGTTGTTAGAACCTGTGTGCCGTATGATTAAAAATAGTCTGAGTGTTCTAAAAAATGACACCATGATTCCATGGTTGGGAATTTGGGTAGTGCTCCAAACTAATTCATACAAATCCCACTGCTGGATCAGGACCTTAGCAAGAACAATGTAGAATCACAGAATGGTTTGGGTTGGAAAGGACCTTAAGATCATCCAGTTCCAATCCCCTGCCATGGGCAGGGACACCTCACACTAAACCATGTCACCCAAGGCTCTGTCCAACCTGGCCT
>WYDI02009244.1:0-11081 GCA_009867235.2 Psittacus erithacus | reverse complement strand
AATATGCGAAAAGATTTTACCCGTCAACCCGGGGAGCACATCATCACCTGGTTGCTCCGATGCTGGGACAATGGGGCAGAAGGTCACGAGCTAGAAGGCAGAGAAGCCGAGCAGCTGGGATCACTTGCTAGGGAAGAGGGAATTGACAAAGCAATTGCAAAAGAGAAACAGTCCCTCAGCCTTTGGAGACAGCTCTTGTCAGCTGTGAAAGAAAGGTTTCCATATAAGGATGATGTTATGAGTCATTCGGCCAAGTGGACTACTCTAGAGAAAGACACCCAGTCTCTGAGGGAATCAGCCATTGTAGAGATGATCTATCACATCAAGCCGAATAATGGGGATGTACCCATAGATCCAGATGAAGTCAAACATACACAACTCATGTGGAGGAAATTTACACGGAATGCACCATCATCATACTCCCATTCATTAGCAACAGTAACCTGGAATGACATAGTACCACTAACAGTGGATGAAATGACTCATAAACTCCGAGAGTTCAAATACAATCTCACCCCTTCTATCATCTTAGCTGTGGAAAAACTGTCCCAGGACAGATGTGTGTGATTAAACTAAATTAAAAATGCTTTGTGACAAACTTCGTTCTAAAAGCGTCTATCAGGGTACTCACTGTTTTGATTCCAATTGAGAAAAATAAGATGCATATTTATACTGAAGAATAAATAAGAACCCATAGCTGAGTGCTTTCTTTTTCCCTCCTTCTGCCATCTTCAGATTTTTACATATCTAAACAATATCACTATTAACCCGGTAACTCCAGTATGAAAAATGTTCAGAGCACTAAGCAACTATATTAAGCATTCTTTTGCATGCACTGACTACCACTGGCAAGACTGAACTATTAACATTTATGAAGGAAGTGGGTATAATTTGTACATGCACCTCTAAATCCCTAATAAGCGCTCATGAACAGGGATTTAGTTGTTTAAATTACTGCAAAGTGCAAGTCAAATTTTAATCCATGATTAATTGCATCTTAAATAGTACATCTGCAAGCCCATAGTTATAACTTAAATTGAAAATAAATGGTTTCAGCAGTTTGGACCACAGAGTAAGACTCTGTGCTGTAAGCATTTAGTCTAGCCAGGTCCTGTAGAAAGTAACCATTTAGAATCATCTTAAATAATTAAGGAAGCAGTTATATGTATGCCATACCGTGGAAAGACTTCTAGTGACAACAGTAGAGTTTTTAAGAGGGTTAAAGCATTAATATGTACAGAAAAGTATACACTTAGATAATAGTTCATCAGTTCATCAGCTGAACAAATGCAAAAATACTTCATGATTTACTTTTAATTTGCAAAGGTTCAGACAATGACAAATGATCAGCTGAGCATTAGGTTTCCTAAAAATGGTAACATTATAGTAAGATTATGCCATGAATTTGAACAACCCAAGTTCTGCAGCACAGTGCAACGTAGTCTTTGCTGACCTATACTCCACATAATTAGGACCAACAACGACTACAGGATTTGAGATGGAACTCAATCTTTTTTTTTTATTGGACCTCAATACAGAGTTCCTAAGAACTTCCACATGAAGAACACAGGAAAGTTCTGAGGTTCACTGACTGGGCAAATCAGTAAGACACGTCACATACCTGAAGATCAATTACACTGTATTGGACCAGTAGCACTATATATCATTAATGAATCTCAATATACACACTCATACAGTGTATGTATGTATCAATATACTATATGTGCTACATATGTATATGCTAAAATGTATTGCATCTATGTTGTGCCACTATATTTCATATGCATATATACATATACATTGTACACATATATGCACAGTGCCTCCCCTTGAACACTTTATGCATTACATGTACACGGAACATACTGATTATCAATTCAGCACAATTCAGTAACATCTACATGAATAAGGAAATGCAGCAGACTGTGCTACAAGCAAAGCCATGAAGCCATGACTTTCAAAGAAAAAGACTTTGACAACACACTGAGAAGGGTCCTAAGAGAGATAATTATAAGAAAGATCTTGCAAGTGTAGCCTGGCAAACACAGGTTTGTAGTTCAAGAAAAGAATATGGATTAGAACATTCAGTAGATGCTCAGATTTAAGAGCAATGGAAAGCAGCCACAGATCTGGGAAGAAAATGTTCCTAAAGGTTTTGTGTTGGATTAGCCCTGATACTGGAGAGGTAGGTCACCAAATATGAAAGCTATTTGATCATAGGAAAGCAAAATTAGCATTAAGTATGAAGATGCCCTAAGACTCCATGTAACCCAAGACTGGGAAGCCAATTTTAGTTTAGAAATTAGCTTTAGGACGCGAACAATAAGGCAGCAGTATTTTTAGAATAAGAAAATGCCTTTGGTCAGTTTAGACAGATCATCTGTCTATTTAATGCTTTATTAAAAACTTTATCCTCTTAAAGTCCCTACTGCCAATTAGTGTCAATTAACATGAATTTAATCAACCTTCTTCTGCTCGCAGTACAATGCTGTAAAAGCAATGTAATTCTAGTAATTTCAATGTGATTTATACTAGCATAAATGAGACAAAAATGAGCCTTAATAGGTGCACATTTAAGTGTATGTATGTTCTTAAACCACAGTTTATAATGTGCCCCAAGATAGGTAACAAAATTCCTATGGGGTACATTCGTGATCATAAGCTAGTCTTTAACTCTGAGTTAGTCCAAATGATTAGCTTTTACTGAAAAGCCTTGCAGGCAGCTCTAAGGAGGGCGTTTTACAGCAGCTTTAATTATACATAAACTAAATATAGAACTGTATTAATAATTCTGAAAATAACTTAATTTGGTTAAATAATCCAATCATGTCTCATAAAAAAAAGAAAATATACATCAGTAGGCATGTTACAATAGTGCTGGTAGCACGGCAAGGGTCACCCTTGGGACCCTCACTCAAAATAAACTGCGCATGCTCTAGTGGGTAGTAACCTATGTTTATTAGTTCTGGAATATGTATAAGATGTATTTGAATTTTAATGCATACGTATGAGATGAATGCTTAAAAGCAAGAGAACTGTAAGAACTGGCATGCATGTTAGGAGGAGCTATCCCCTGTGCATCTGGCACTGTAATAAATAATGTCTGATTCTTAATGCTACATTGGTGTTAAGGAGTTTTATTCTCCTGATTTCCAGTGGGAACCTGACTGGAGATATTTGCAAGATGAGGTGCTTACAAAGTAGATAACCTAGAAATCTAAAATTTTTATACTGGAGCGTTTAAATAAATAGATTAAGAAGTCATTAGAAAACCTTGGAAAATGTCAATAATCTGTTTTCAACACAAGTATGTTTACTTCAAAAATTTAAAAATAGGTATAAAGAGAAAAACTGTTTGTTTTAAACAATTCTTTTATCAAATCTTGGTTCAGTTCAGATTCCTCCTTTTATTTTTTATGTAGTCCTCAGCATATCACAGTCTGAGTAAATCTTGGTGTTCAGTTCACCAAAAAGAGAAAATGTGACATGAATGATGCAAACTATTGGAGAAAATTATAAATTGGGAAAAGAGAAAAATTATCCAAAGAAATTAAAGGAAAGTGAAAAGTTATCACAAGAGAACAAACTCTGCAAACGTTGCAGTCCTGCATGAAATGTACTACAATTTTAGTTGTTTGGGGTTTATTTTTCCGCAATTCCACAGTCAGCCTTTGGAATAATCTCCGCAGGGAAGCGATGGATTTCCCAACACTGGACAATTTTAAGATGTGGCTGGCCAGGGTGCTGAGCCATCTCGTCTAGACCAGGCTTTTGCCAGGAAAGGTTAGACCAGAGGATCCTTGAGGTCCCTTCCAACCTGGTACTCTATGACTCTGAAATTACAGACTCTAGGTGCCCCATGTAACTGGCAGCTCCTTAAATAGACTGTGCAACAGATCCCAGTGTATCTCAGAGGTGCTAAGTGCAGGTGCAGTCATTTTTGAAGCATCTGTATGTTTTGTGAGGCTTCTTAGGGAAGTGGCACAAGAAAAATAAGATTATTTTATGTAGACTTCATACACAGGACTACATAGAATGAGACTGAATACTAAATGAAAATGGTGTATGAAGAAAAGCGAACGTTACACATCCTACTGTGTGCATATAACCAAAGCAAAGATGCAAGAACGTGTCATGCTTCTAACTTAAAGCTTGACACTTCAGCTTTGGCACTTCTTTATATAATCATGAAATTATTAACCTCCCAATAAATTAAATCTGATTAAAACAGAGAAATTCTAAAAGGAAAAACTTATCACCTTCTTCACTATTTTCTGTTAGCAATTTGAAGGCTCAGAGCCTCTCAACCAGGAGACTAGACTATTATTACATTGGTAAATAGTAACAACAATCAGGCACACACCAACTGTCAGTAGAAAGGAGAGAGACACATTTTCCTACTGAAATTAAGGGTTATTTGTTGCTCAACAAAGAACAGTCAAGATTTAATAATTCTTGCATTAAACGTAGGCTACAAAGTGAGTTTTAAGTGAGTTTTAAGGCCACCATCTTTCTTTCCTCACAGGATAGACAAAGGGAGAGCTGGGAAAGTGTCAAGTCTTAAAACCCAAACCCAGATCTCTTTACATCAGTCTCCCTTAATAAAATACATAATAAATTGAAGAAAATGTGATGGAAAGAATCTTATTTTGATGGCACTACATTTCAGTGGAAAGCAGAAATACTTCAAACAGGGTTTCAGTGAAGTTGCATTTCAGGAACTTAACGCTCCTATTCTTCAGGGACCAGGCTGTCCCTGAGAGATTTCTCTCCAACAATTAAAGCAGAAAAGTTCCAATGATAAGCGTACCTTATCCACTAGTGGTACTAATAATCCTACCTATGATCACCAAATGTTACTAACAGCTCAACTCCCATTTACAAGCATAAATGAAATAGCCAGATGCCCAGAATTACCTAGTATTCACTATCTGGTTTTGGTTGCCATACTCAAAAATTTGACAGTGAGCATCTCAGGGTGATGAATTCTATTCTAGGCTGCATAAATCTATGAAGAAAGTAGATTCATTTAAATTTACACAGCTGTAACAGAGTCAACAGAAAGAAGATGAAAGCCTTTCAAAGAAACAATGAAATTAAATACAGTCTGAGACAGGCACCTGAAGAGTGCATTAAAGAAAAGGGTTGTTTAGCAACACTACTGGGGAATGTATTAGATGGTCAAAAAAAGACCAGACTCTTTAAAGAGCTGGCTAAGTTACAAAAACAGTGCAGGCATTCCAACAAATGTTCAGGGTCTAGCCTCACATTGTTAGGTGTTGCTAAGTGATTTTCTTTTTGTTCCACTGTGAATTTAAAAGGATAAAATATTTAAAGCGCTCATTGATTTACTGATAGTTTAGCATTAATGAAGCTGCCTCACATGCAATGAACTAAACCATCTCCCTCTGGTTCAGCAAAAGAATAAATAAATAAATATTAAAAATAATGAAAACTAGAGAAGGAATGTTCTAGTGGGGTTGACAGAAAGAAGGAAACATTAGAGAGCCACTCAGATCAACTCACTATACAAAACCTACTTGGTATTTACTCTGTTCAGGAAGTGATACAGTTCTCAGGGATGCTTCCTTGAAGATTTCCAAATACCTTCTTGGTTCCTTGTCACCATAACTGACATCAGTCCCCAATTTTTTAAAAAATACAGTATTTGTGCAGTCTGAAGCCTCAGTCTATTCTGCCATATGCTGTTTTAATCTATCTCTTTTCCAGAGAAGTGCTCTTTAATGGTACTTGGCTTGTTGTTAAGGCTATTTTATTGAGATCTTTGCTTTGTAATAGTCTCTAATACCTTAAGGGATCATAAAAACAACTATTTCAAGTCCTACTGCTTTATTACTTTTCTCCATTTCTCTTTACTAAACTCATTACTGAGCACAGACCTCCACTAAGTTTTAAGCTGATTAAAACATAATGGTCCTTTCAAAATATTTCTTGATCAATATACTGTTAAAATTGGCCACCCCAGTGTTTGCGGTGCAGCAGTACAGCATTCAGTCCTTTAACCTCCAATTTAAAACATGTACGCAGAAATGCTAAATATAAAATCAAGTATCAGGGATTTTTGTTTCTTTTGTTCTAAGACTGGACATCAAGCATTTTTTTTTTAGTAACTTATATAACTCACCCCAAAAATCCCACTGCATGCTTCAAAATAAATGCTTGGAATAGCAGGGAAACACACAAACCTGGCAGCCTTTGAATTTTGAACAGCCATGAGCTAAACAGTAACATTTCCAAGTGGAAACTTATTTATTGCCTTCATTCTGTTTGGCCTTGACCACTGCATAGTTTAGGAAGATTACATAAAGCAGAGCAACCAGAGTATTTTTGGAATACAGCTGATAGCATTATTATTAGGCTTGCAAGATCTGTTTTCTGTACCCACTGCCAAATTGATCCGTAGTAGAGTCATGACTGTAACCAATTTCTTACAGTTAACAACTAATGCTGAATAAATCAGAACAACACAGCCCATTAAATTCCTAATTATAAATATGTACACATATTTAAATAGACCTAGATGTAGCCTGCATTTTGACTGCATTAAAGTGTGGAAACACACTGAGTGCTGACTGATACTAAGATAGTATGCGTGCGCTGCTCCACAGGTTACTATGGTTGGTTTAGAAAGCCAGAAATGTTTCTTCTTTTATGGCTTCTGATTCTCATATCCTTTTTTTATTACATATGCAGCTCTGTCATACTGGTGACAAGTAACTCAGGTAGACACATTTTAGAAATCACAAGCTGAAATCAGGACTTGTTGGCTACCTGAATATAACAAAATGGGAATTGACTATTCTAGCTGATGTACACATTACTCTGCCTTACAGAATGTATCTGAATTGGATAAACACCACCAATGCATGCTAGAGAACATCACGGTTTACTACCAAAGCAGAAAAAAACTATGTTCTTGATGGAAAAAATACCCTGAGTTCTACCATTATGACATGACAGTCTTACAAGCATGTCCTTTAGGTTACAGCTATATTAAAAAAAAGAAAAAGAAAGTAATCCAAGTTCACTCTCTTCGTGCACTCAGCTTATGAAAGTGTTTACTTTTTTGTATTTACATATATCCCATTCTCCTTGTTTCTATGATAAAAAATTTATAGCAAATAAATTATAAATGGGATTTATGTATAATTTATAATTTTAAATACATATTTTATCTTTTAGCTTTCTACACAGGGAATTATTTTAGCTTTGTTCCTTTAAGGTCTAACCAGTTTGAAAAATTCATGCATAAAGCATGCTTCAAGCAGCATTTACATTTTTATAGTGTGTGCTGTAACAGTATAGATTTCACTTTTAGATGTACACTTTTAGGTCAACATGATTGTCTTAAGAATAAAACTTACAGAGATCTCTGGGAATTCATAGGCATACTTTTTCATTATTCCCCAGCACCTTGGGCACCTCCAGACATACTTGTCCTTCTTTAGTCAGAAAATTATAACGCTTTCCTGATGCACACACACATCTATGCTGGTACCAGCCAGATAGCTCCTGTACCGATTTCTGTATTAAAGCCAGGTAGAATTTAACTATTTATAACACTGAAGTCTTAATTGTACTACAGAGTAATTCAGAATGGATTAAGTTTATCAAGTAGGTTTATTTCATTCCTGCAGTTAAGAGGTCACATTATATTTCAGTCATTGCAAAATGAAAGGCACATCTATTTCAGAATTATCTGGACCAACACAGGTGAATTTTAGATTAGAATTTGATTATATTAGCTTACATCTTCCAAACACCTCCCAGAGCAAAATGCAGGTGTTTTATTGGAATCAATCTGCCCCGGGGGAAATACCATATAACCTTTCTTCCAAAAAACAACAAAACCAAGCAAGAAGACCCTACAGGCACTAGTTGGCTCCAAATTCCTTTCAACTTCCCTAAAAGCACAGTGTTGTCCAGGTTACCCTGGAAGTCAGCTGTGGCTTTTTCTCAGGACTGATTTGAAAGTGTACACAGAATAGAAAATGTATTCTGTAGATAAATACAAGTTTATGAAAAACTCTGCGAGTAATGTGGAGAGGCAGAAAAAGATGAAAAAGATGGAGTAATAATTTGCTACTAATTACAAGAAATAACCAACCGTTATAGTGATATGTTTGCCAATACTCTACAAAAAGGCAAGTACTCTATCCTCCGATAACAAATTGTATCTAAATAATAAATGCAAGAAGTTTTGAGGTAATAAAGAAGGCATGAAGAATGAACAGATCATATTGCAAGTATAGAATAAATTTTAAAGTGAGTGTCAAATTTTTTTGCACTTATCCCACATAATCAGGGATCTCTCTATTGCCAAAATGTTTTAATCTGTTTTTGAAAAAGGAAAATAAAAACATATTTTAAAAACTTTTTTCCCCTATAGAAAAGCTTACACACACGCATTTAACCATTGTTAAAAAAATACACGTTTTCTCCTATTTGTTAGCTGAAGCATCAAATAACTAACACAACCATCCATTCTGATGAGTCACTGTACAATGTGTGAGCTGGCACATGTGAAAACTTTCCCAGATCTAAAATTACAATTTGCATTCTCAGGGGCAAGTGTTTTGCAGCTAATTAGTAACGTGGGTACTGAAAAAACTCTATACCAAACTCCTTATAACTCACGCAAACTCTATTCACTCACACCTTTGAAACACTTTCCAATCAGCCAAAAGTATCTGGCACACACTTGCAGCCTGTGTGCACAAGAAGGATTCAAAACAATCTCTGACTGAAATCCTACAGCTAAGTAACTGAGTTAATTTGTTGTGAGCTCTCTTAAAATGGGGCAATGACTAATAGCAAAGCTGCACTGGTGTGTCACTGCATAAAGCAAATGGGCAAAAATACTTGAGCACTTTTAAGATTCAGAGATAGGAAACAAAGATTTTGGTACTAGGTTCTGTACCTAGCTGTAGCTCAGGAATCAATCACTTCAACCCTGTTTGGAATTTATTGCAGTATTTATATATTTATACACACACAAATATATATATATATCTCCTCTTCCCTTTTATGGTAAGAGTATTGTGGACTGGGAACAGAGTTCTCAGGGTGATCCTCTGTATTCTCTGACTCACTCTTCTTCATTGACTTTCCCATACAGTCAGAAATGAGGTTTGTCCCTCCTTTTTTCTCCCACCTTTTCTTTCCTTCTCACTTTGCTTCACAGCTAGTGAAAAGAAAGCAGAAAAATTCAGTGAGGATGCAGCTTTTGAAAAGGAAAGTAGGTTGGAGTAGGATTTGCCCGTTATTAAATTATCCAGAGGACCTAAACATTCCTAAACTCAAAAGGCCATTGCAGTTGTAGGGAAAAAAACAAGAAAAAAGATGCATCTTGCACATCAAGCTATGAAAGCAACTGTTGAGGTTTCCTTTTCAATCTTGTCATCTGGAAGAGAAAATTATTCCCTTTATTTTGCCGAACAGACAGGAGGCAAACAGCACATGCCATTGCTGACTGAACTTCAGAATCAAAATTGACAAATCCTGGAGGAAGAAGCTACTATTATAAAGCCAGGCACGACTGCTAATGCTACCTTGACTTCCTCAGCTTATGCCTGCTCTGCTCCTCAACAGCCCCTAAGGCCCAAATGACATTACTCCAGATTCTAAGACAAGCCAAGAAAGGGAATGATAATTCTGACATAAAAAAAAAAAAAAAGGAAAAAGAGGCTGATACACAAGACCAGCCACCATTATAGTTTTTGTGCTGTGATAAGCAGAGGAAGGGGACTCTGTTAAAACTCAGAATGCTTCTTGAAAATAGCAACGGTACTATTCATGACACTTAAATGAAGGAAGAAAGATTTGACAGAGTGTTAAGGTCAAAGCTGAAAAAATCCAGAAGTTAAATATAACGGTTGTCCCTGACATTTTTCCCTTTTAAATTTGTGATTAAAATAATTATGATTATTATTGAAAGAAGTTGTCTTGCTGTCTGCATAGAAATAAACCAAAAATGATGTCATTAATTGTAAAGGGCGCTTTGTGGGCTTATTCTCCTTCTCCTTCTCTGTACACGTATATACACATTCATATCCATTCACGCATATATGAGAGCATGGGCATGGGTGCACATACAAGTAAAGCAAAAGAATCTATTGATTACAGCAGTCACCATTTTAGAATGGAAAGACTGCTTTAAGTCTGAACATCTCAAGAAAAAGAAAAAGAATTGGCATGTCATAATTCATGCCTTTAATGTTTATCCTCCATTGTCAAGGAGTGGTTTGATTTGGGGAAGAGCAAACACTTCTCCAAAGTGTAAGAGTAAGCTTGTACAAGCATCTTAAATTTCTTATGTTCTACATGGGTTGGCTTTAGATTAAAAGTGCAAGCTGGCCGCCTAACTGCAACTTGTGATACATCACTGTGAAATAGAAGCATGAAAAACACAGCCATGCAAGTTAAGATTGGCATGTTTAGACTTCCTCTTGCTCTCGAGGGTTTGAATAACAAACCTGAAGCATTAATATTCTGTCTGTGAATGTGCAAAGCTTAGGTTTTTGCTGAATTCACAAAATTAACCCAATAACTTTAAAGCAGACTCCAAAGCTGAAAGATTTCATATAGCTTCAAGTCCTTGTACCTCTGTCAGTTTTCACTGGTAGAGGGAGTAATGCTCAGTTCACAGAAACTCAAATTGAACTTCTGGGGTTTTTTAATTTGCAAATTGAAAAGAGAAGCTAAAGTTTTAAAAAAATGTATTATTCAAACTCTACAAATACAGCACTTGGAACAGAAATGTTGAAGTTGGCATAGAATCAAAGTATTAGAGCAAAACAAAGCAGAAATCATCTGCCATTTCAAAGGAGTTGAGCCTAGGTGCAAAGTTAAGTACCTACTTCAGGCCTATTACCATCTCACTATCAGTGCTGAGGTGTGTATCTCGTGCTTTGGCATAAGAGAAATATATTTCCTAAGTCTTGTGAGACATATGTAACAGAGAGGACACCAAAGTGAAATCATACATTGTCCTGGGTTCAGCAGCAGCAGTCATTTTTCTCCTTCTTAGTAGCTGGTGCAGTGCTGTGTTTTTGATTTTG
>WYDI02009242.1:0-10107 GCA_009867235.2 Psittacus erithacus | reverse complement strand
AGGCTGAGAAAGTTGGGGCTGTTCAGCCTGGAGAAGAGAAGGCTGCGTGGTGACCTCATAGCAGCCTTCCAGTATCTATACTATAGGGTATAGGGATGCTGGGGAGAGACTCTTCATTAGGGACAGTAGTGATAGAACAAGGGGTGACAGGTTAAAACTTAAATGAAGGAAGTTTAGATTGGATATAAGGAAGAAGTTCTTTACTGTGAGGGTGGTGAGGTACTGGAATGGGCTGCCCAGGGGAGTTGTGAATGTTTCATTACTGGCAGTGTTCAAGGTTAGATTGGACAGAGCCTTGGGTGACATAGTTTAGTGTGAGGTGTCCCTAGCCATGTCAGGGGGGTTGGAACTAGATGCTCTTAAGGTCCTTTCTAACCCTAACTATTCTATGATTCTAAAATTCCACTCACCCAGTAAAATTGCGTAAACCTTGAAAAGAAGGATAGGAGCCATTTAGATGAGGGCAGCAGAGATGAGGAGGTTCTTTCTCTTTCAGTGGCAGCCTTTGTTTAAGCCAACTGAGAAACCACATTATATCTTTGTCATCCACATTTCTCACTGATTCAGTCACATAGCTCTTCCCAAGTACCACATTTACTGTACTGCTGTACAACCAGAATATACTGAAAACACCTATTGCCAGTGCTCCTGTTGCAAGTTACATTACTGACACCAAGAACAGGATGTGGCCCTTCTCTATGACATTGCCTGTGAGGAAATCAGCAAGCATTTGGCTCTGTTCATTTGCTTTGATTTTTGCAGGTGATGCGCTCCTTCACAACTCTGTTTTTTGTGACGCTTGAATGCTAAGTGATATACTTTAATGTGACACATTCTAGTGAAAAATACCAGTTAATAATGCATTAAAATAGCAATTTTGACTTCAGTAAAAATAGATGCAATATTAGATGCAGTATTTAACTGGTGGTATAAGGCATAACTGGCCTAGTCTGTGTGGTAAAGATCCTTATTTTTTGAAGTCGGGTATATTGGGAGTTTCTGAAGAAAAAAGAGTATTGACAATTAAATAAGAGTTTATTATCAGATATTTTATTACAGCATGAAAATCAAACCCCTGCTGCACTAAGAACACTACCAAAGTAGAATTCTTATTGCAGCACCCTTCAAGCCTATGAAAATCTGCACTTTAGAGATCTATACAGAGGATCCCAAGTAAAAACTGGTTTGAGGAGTGCTGTTCCTTACCAATGGGAAAAGTGGTGTGGATTATCTGTAAATCAGCTCTTTCTTGGCCAGTGCAGGCCCAACAAAAATTGGAGAGAAGGAAGAAGACCCACCACCCATGTCCTTTTTCTTCCCATATCCATGGAGAAAAGAGCTCAGAAAAAATTGCCAGGAGTTAGGAACAATCTTTTTTTTTTTTTTCTATTTTTTATCTCTTTTTAAATGCATTTATTTATTTATTTTTATTTTTTATCTCCAAACCAGCTAGAATAGTCAGAACAGTTTTATATTGGCATACAATGTTTGGTGCGTGTTCAGAGAAAGTTTATTGGCATTCTTTGGAAAGTTTTAACCATAAGTAAAGAGGATCTGTAAAAAGTTGAGTTTGAAGGGTGCGACCATCAAACATCAACTCCTGAGCTGGCAGTGCAGAATAGAAAGAGCTTGTAGAAACAAAATATCTTGACTTCTATACTGTGGCATTTAGCTTGCTGCATTATGTCTTCCAGCAACAAGAGGCGACAGGAATTTAAGAGAAAGCGAAGCATGCACTCTCTTCCAGTCAGCTCTAACCGGTTTTACAGCTAGATCATCAAACAAGAAAAAGACCCACCACAAGATTAAGGAAACACTTTCTGCCACACTCAAGGACACATAAATGTAGATGTCAATAGAGCCTGGCGCCGATCTGCTGACACACCACAGCTGGCAGCAGTTGCTAAGTGTTGTAGTTTGGTAAAAAGAAAAAAAGGAGAGAGAGTTTGATAGATATTTTTGTTTGTTTGTTTGTTTGTTTTAGTGAGATTAAATGAGACCTCCTCACTGGACTTGTATGCTTCTCAAAAATGTTTTCCTCTCTCAGTCCTCCCCACAGGATATTTCCTATCTTTGGTAGAGCAAAGGATATTCTCCAAAACATCTTAGAGCAAAGGAAAGAAATCTTCCCAACTTAAAGAATTCAAAGAGGATTCTTTAATCTGAGTTTCCAAATTCCAAAATTCCCCAAAAGTCCAAGAAATCCAAATTCTTTTTTTCTAAGAAAGCCTCCAAAACTAAAACAGAATTGGGCATGGAAGAAACACATGTTCTTTCCCGCACCTCCACAGCACATCATGGTAAGAGCCTCCAGAGTATCTGAACAGCTTCAAATGATATGTTTAGAAACTGACACCTTGGCAAATCGCATACATATAAACGTATGGCCTGAATTTTCACAGTGTGTCTCTTCAAGAAAAGCTTAGATTTGCTCTGGTTATTCCCAGTCTCGGTGTAAGTGACTCAGATGATGCCAAGATCTGTCCCCTGCAGGAACATTTCCCAAAGTTACTTCTACAATGTCAGGAGGATCTTCCTGGATGTCAGATGAGGCTGTTTTACTTCCTTACTCATGCGTATAACATTGATTAACTTCAGAAAGTCCTGTCCTTCTCAGGGTCACTGTGGGAGGAGACACTTGAGTGTGGAGGGGAGCCAGACAATCAGTTGGATCATTCACCCTCCACAAAGCACCCAAATTGCAACTGTTTTGTCTGCTTTTATCTGTGTCATGCAGGTCAGATATTTTAAGATATTTATAGAAAGGTAAGAGAAGTACTTATAAGCATTTCAGCATTTTCTAAATCACCTAACACTCACTGAACTGACAGAAAAATAGTCATCAAGGTGCTTTGCATATCCTATTCAGTACCAACATGCAAAAATGTTTTTTGATATCCAGCCTTCACATTGTCTTAGGCATAGAAAACACATACATAATTTTTCTAAATGAGAAAGGCACAGCTTAGTGACAAATTATTTCCCCTGCTTCTAAGAAAAGCCAGAGGTTGTTTCTGAACAGCTTGTTTCTGAACAGCTTGTTTCTGAACAGCTCTGTAGGCCAGATGGAGACAAATGAACTGGTGTGCAACACTTCTCTTTCAAAACTGGGCTCAACCTTTTGAGCTTTCCTACCCAAATATGTGAATTCAGGTCAAATCTGGCAAAAGACAAAAAATGAGAGGAAAAAAATGCAACTCCCAAACCTTCCATCGCCACATTCACTAAATGACCATTGTGATTTAACCCCAGCTGGCAACTAAGCACTGCACAGCTGCTTGCTCACTATCCCTTCCCTCTCCATCTCCACCACACACACACAGTGGGATGGGGAGGAGAACCAGAAAAAAAAGTAAAACTTGTGGGTTGAAATAAAAACAGTTTGATAATCAAAATAAGGTATAGTATAGCACTCATACTACTACTACTACTGCTACTACTAATGACATGGGAAATAACAAAAAGAGAGATTAAAACAAAAAACACAACAAAACCACAAACAACAAACAAGTGATGCGCAACACTATTGTTCACCACCCGCTGACCAATACCCAGCCCATCCCCAAGTAGCAAAACAGCCCTTTCTGGGTAACTGCCCCCAGTTTATATACTGGGCATGACATGCTGTGGTACATCCCTTTGGTTAGTTCAGATCAGGTGTCCTGTCTCTGCTTGCTCTCAGCTTCTTGTGCCCCTCCTCACTGGCAGAGCATGAGGGACTGAAAAGTCCCTGATCAGGGTTAAGCACTACTGAGCAACAACTAAAACATCAGTGTGTTATCAGCATTATTCTCAAACTAAACCAAACACTCAGCATTGTACCAGCTACTAGGAAGAAAATTAACTCTATCCCAGCTGAAACCAGGACAGTGACATATTCTGGCTTTCGTTTTAGCTGGCCCAGACAGCATTAATCCTCACACTGTAGGCCTTCTTCCTAACATCCTACACTGACCAAAGAGACAAAGTGGGAAACGAAAACCCGCACAAATAATGTGCTATATCAGTAATGTGCAGTGGAGTGTGGCTGCTGCATCACTGCGTTAGATATTTCCTCTAGCGGAGGACTTGCTAAGTACCTTTTCACCTTTGTTATGTACTTTTTGCCAGGTATCCTAGGAAAACAACTGCATCCTGTGCTAGAGGAGAAATCAATCCACTTTCATACTCTTCAAAAAGCCAAACCTAGGAAAAAAATCCCTTCTGGACCTCAACACATAAAAGTCACAATAATTGGAAATATAAATACTGATGCCACTAGGAGTACCCAGCTCATCCTCGCTATCACATGTTTCTAAACATAAGCATTCTCTACTGTTTTTCCCTTACAGCACCCAAACTAAGACTTAAAAATGTGGAGAAGAGATCTTTTCTGGCCCCTGAGATAACCAAGATGAGAACCAGAGCAAGGGGTTAATATGGCATAAACTTAATATCCATGTGTTGTGGTTTAAGTCCAGTCAGTGATGCAGTCTGTCTCTCACTCCCCCTCCTTCCTCTCCCCGCTGCTCCCAGAGGGATGGAGAGGAGAATTGAAAGAATGTAGCTCCCACGGGTTGAGATAAGAACAGTCCAGTAACTAATGTATAACACAAACCACTGCTGCTGCCACCAATAATAACAATGAAAAGGGAAATAACAAGGGAAGAGAATACAACCACTCATCATCCGCTGACGTATACCCAGCCCGACCGAGCAGATATCTAGCCCTGCCGGGTGACTGTCCCCAGTTTATATAGTGGGCACGACATGCTGTGGTATGGAATACCTCTTTGGTCAGTTTGGGTCAGGTGTCCTGTCTCTGCTTCCTCCTGGCTTCCCCTCCTCCCTGGCAGAGCATGAGACTCAGAAAGTCCTTGGTCAAAGTAAACATTACTGAGCAGCAACTGAAAACATCGGTGTTATCAGCGCTGCTCCCAGGCTGAAAGTCAAAAACACAGCACTGCACCAGTTACTAAGAAGAAGAAAAATGACTGCTACTGCTGAACCCAGGACACCATGAACAGCAAGAAAATCAGGTTTTCAGCTTGCTTTACCTAGACCAAAACTACCTCAGTTCCTCTAAATTGCTATGATTAAAAAGTCTTCCAAAACCAAACTGGATGACCTCATTTGAAGAATTAAATCTTTTGCACTGCTGAAATTGTTAAAGAAAAAAGTAGTTGATTTTCACCAGCCTGATGAGATCTGCCTTTCTCAAGCTTGCCCTAGCCACCATCACTAATGGTCAGTGTGACTGCAATGGCCAGGGTACCTATCTATCACTAGAAATCAATGTCACATTATCTGAGTTATCTTGTCTATCCTCAGTTCCTTGCTCATGTGAACAAGAAGAATATTGTTCTGCAGCATGACTACAACCTTGGAGATGTTTCTCTTATATGCACCCTGAGAATACCTCATTGGAAAGGGGCCTCACCTTTGCCTTGTATTAATTTCTTATTCAGAAAAAAAGAAAATTACTTTAAATGGGAACCTTATGCAATAAAATTTACTTTTGTACCACAAGAAAAAATTCCTAAGCAAATATATTTATTAAACTTTGTTTTCTGTGTACTGAAAAAACATGCTCGGCATTATGGTGCTTTAAACAGTGAAGGATTTAAGGACTTGAATAAATGTGCTTAAATCAGGTCTTCATCTTGTGAAATTCTATTTATTTCATGAAGTCTGATGAATTTTTGGCTTTTCTCTTTTGCAAAGTGAACACTACATATACTTAATGTAATAGTAGGTCCAAAACTAAAGATTAAATCAAACTTGCAGGGTTGTTCCCAATAAATGTACTGTTCCAGATAAAATAGCTCAAATGTAACATTATGTAGATCAGTCCTGCTAAGATCTGCTTTCAGGTGTTGCAGTGCTGAGCAACGATATAAAATCCTATAAGCCTGTTTAAGGCTGGGAAGGATGTAAGTGATAAAGAATTCACATTGGATTCCTGTTCAGGGGTTCACTTCACCCCTTTGACTTCGCCAGATCTCCCTCTGACACCACCAAAAGCTCTGCGTAGACAAAAAGCAAAGCATTTAATCAAATGCATTATGTATTAGTTTTTGGCACTCTTTAAAGATGACTTAGTTCTTCTTGCCAGGCATTTTCTAATTATTTTTCTGCTGCTCTAAGAGGTGACAGTTCTGCTTGTCTACACCTTGTTTCCATGCTGCACACACTTTTGCTTTTAGGCTGATATTCATCACTCTGTGTTCATCCTTAAAAAAAGAATCCATTTCCAGTATTTGTAGTTATTAATTCTTTCATCTCCTTCCCCTTGTGTTTCATCCACAGTGCAATGCTACATGGTTTATATTCATTATTGTGCTATTGTTAGCCTTAAATATGTTTAGCACTCGCGCATGAATTATTTTTGACAGCTGAACAAAGGCGTGATGTTAATCCAAGAAAGCGATCTGCAGAAAGTGCTATTAAACCAAGAGCAGGAGTGTCTGTGCAGTTTACCCTGCCCAATGAAGTACAGTAAAAACTGGGAATCATCTGTCTGTAACTAGCATCACACTGACAAAGCCAACAGCACTGAGAAGTCATGGACTAGGTTGCTTTGTCTGCTTATCCACCCTTTTGAAACCTTTATAGTATTTCTACTTTAGGTTCCAAACAATAAAAGTGAAGTAAGTCAAAATGCCAGGGGTCCTCCTTCAAAAATGCAGAGAGGGTATTTCTGCTTGTTAGTTAGCAGTCTTACACCAGTCCACTCTCCTGACCACAGAATAAGAAGTTAGTGTATAGGGCAACATTTGTGCATGACACTGCAATGACACAACCAACATCCTCCTGCTCCTGGCCAAGTTAATCAGGGCTTGTTTGGGAAATATCTGCACATTGCTCAGTTTCAGAGTGTATGTGTATCTTCTCGCCTCAGATGCCTGGCAACATTCCTCCAAGTGACTGCTGGCTTTCTTTGTTGCAAGGGCACATTGCTGGCTCATGGTAAACTTGTCAACCAGAATGCCCCAGGGCCCTTTTGGAAACTGCTTTCTTAGTGAGTCAGATCCCAACCTTAACTAGTGCGTGCTGTAACTCCTCTCAGGTTCAGAATTTGTCATCCAAGGAAGAATAATCTTTCTCTGATGGAATCTCCTGAAGCATTGCCATTGACCAATTTCATGGAGTCCCTGTTTGCCAATTTTTCCAGTCTATTCAATTCCATCTGAATGGAAGCACAACCATCTGCCATATCAGCGCCTCCTCCTGTTTTTTTATCATCTGCAAACTAGCTGAGAGTATACTCTGTTCAGACCATTAACAAGGATGATATAAAAT
Source organism: Psittacus erithacus (assembly GCA_009867235.2). Classification (NCBI taxonomy): domain Eukaryota; kingdom Metazoa; phylum Chordata; class Aves; order Psittaciformes; family Psittacidae; genus Psittacus; species Psittacus erithacus. Next base: position 2,826 of record WYDI02009242.1, on the reverse strand, counting down.
ATATTATTCCATTACAGCCCTTGGGTCACAACATGTTACTGGGCTCCAGACAGACTTCATGGCACTGACTGCAACCCTTTGAGCTTAGCAGTTCAGTCAGATTTCAGTCTACCCCCCTGTCCACTTACCTAGTCATTATTTCATCAGTTTGTCTCCACCACGTCTACTAAACTTGCAGCAAACATCCTTTCAAGAAACATGCTCACATGTTTCGGATGCTGGTTATATGCCACACACCTCATCCTTGATAACAGACCTACATGGCTTGTTTCAGTCTCAAGTCCCTGGCATATCACTCAATAGGTTTCTGTTCTGGAACTGTAATCTTAAAACCCCAGTTGCTCACAGGGCATGTAATAACATTCAAAAACCTCCATCATGCCAGAAAAGTTATCCTTTCTATTTCAGTGAACACAAAACTGTACTCTCTTTTAAGGTTGCTTAACTTTCAGCTGTTAAAACTGAAGTAGTCACTTACCAAAAGCACTTACATGCATCCCAGAAGTAATAAAAAGCTAATGTCTCTTCATTTCTTCATCTTCTGCAAGACGGCCTGAGTTCTAGCTCACTCAGCACTGGGAAGTATGAATAACTCTCAAGTATGGAGATAGATAAATACATATATTATTGCTTATTATGGATAAATGTGTATGACAGAAATAGGAGAAACAGGGCTCACTGAGCAAATAGGAAAGGGCCAGGACTTCAGTCCTGCTGTGGAAAAGTCACTCTGGTTAAAAGGGCTGGAGGCAGTAAAGCAGGAGCTGCTGATCCTACTCACAGATGGAGACAGCATTACCCTGTCAAACATAAACCTTCCATAGCTCCACAACAGCTCATGCATCCACTTCCCACGTACAGAGCACTACTGTCAACAAATAACAAATTATAGTTCCTCAGTATTGACTCTTTTTCAGAGTTCATTCAGCTTTCTATGGGTGATCCTGTTTTCCCATTCATAATGTTAACAAATAATCACAGTGTTCAGACAACCATGTGATGTCAAGAAACTATCAGGAGTTTTCAAAGCAGAGACTACAAAATAACCAGTATGCTCACTGCATGCTAGTAGGGTGTTTCTTCTTTCTGGTTTGGGAAGCAGGAAAGGCAGAGCTGGCCATGGATTCATTGTTGTCTGAGAAAAAGAAATGCTGTAGGACAACCAGAGATACTGAGCTTTTCTCTGTGAAGTAACTCAGGAGAAGACAAATCCCCTTTTTGTCAATGCTAATAGAGAAACATTTACTTTCTCACCATTCTAATGGCACTTGGTCATTCTCCATTGTTTCTTCAACAGGTTGCAATCTGCAGACTTGCCCATCACATTCCCACCTTCATAAACTGTCCTTTAGAACTCCTATCTCAGTTCTGTGTCTATCCTATCTCAGGTTTAATTAGAAGGTCTATAAACAGTCACCTTCACATTGCCTTTACATAGAAGCAACACCACCAGGCTTATTTCATGTGAAGAAGAGTTATGCTATTTTTTTTCTATATGAAGGGATCAGCAATTTGAGAAAAAGAACAAGTCTGGATCTTCTAACTGTGCTCTCAACTGTGACTAGGAAAAAGATCATTCTGTCACCAGAAGACATCAGAACATCCGGGGTCATATTAGGTGGTTTCATGAAAAGTCAGAAAACAAAATTAAAAAAAAGAAGACGACTTCTCATGCAGAGCAATCTACTGTTTGATTCTGAGACTAAATAAGCATTTAATTTCAGTAGTGCCCAAATGTTTTGCAGAGATAAGGTAATAGTATCACAACTTATGTGATGCCTGCACAGTCCAACATATGATAGAGCAGTCTCAGCAAAATGAATCTGGGCAATATAGTCAGAACAAAGCATTTTCATCTCATTAAAGAAAAAATAATTTAAAAAATCACTTTTTTTTCCCCCTGCCATATTTTGTGAAAACTGACACATGCTTACAAGCTTTTCTGTTTAAATAATCATGATTTCTTTTTCCTTTTTTTTTTTTTTTGAAACCGGAAGGATACAAACTTCCAAACTTTTTCACAAGCTCTACTAATGATTCTTTCTTGTAGATCAGACATAGTAAAGTCATCCTTTGATTAACTGTGTCCCACACAGTGGAAAATAAGGACAGGAGCATGAATTACACCTATTATTTAATGGAAAAGATTCAGGGAAATGTGAGGAACTCTGGAGCAATATGTTCTCTGGGACCATTCTGCTGAGAAGACAGATTACTGGGTGCTGGAAAAGCCGCAGTTTTTATCTGGCTATAGATGCAGCATTTCAAGAACTGCATAATTACCTAAAGTGGTCAGCTATTGAATTTTTTTATTTCCCATTGGTATGAAAAGTAAGCACATATGCTTTGCCAAGCAGAACAGTAATCAATAGGTAATGGAGAAGTAATTTGTCTGATGACATCAACTGGATGCAAGTCCTTCAGCACCTCTATTAATAAATGTCATGTATCCATGCCAGGAGACTCAAGATGACATTGAGCTTTGAAGTCATAATATTGACTATGAAATATTTCTAAAATAATGTCTCAATCAATCTATATTGCCAGGTTCCACATGAGATTCTGGATCAGATTTGCCTCTCATTTCCATTAGCCGTAGCTCAGAGCAACTCTTCTGGCTAACTCCAGTCTGAAGCGAATGCTGCTGAAGTCAAGAGTTTGGTTTACTGCATAAATATCAGATGAAAGTTTAATGCTTTTCAAATTTCTATTAAACCTTTGTCCTGGGTTCAGCAGTAGCAGTCATTTCTTCTCCTTCTTAGTAGCTGGTGCAGTGCTGTGTTTTTGACTTTCAGCCTGGGAACAGTGCTGATAACACCGATGTTT
>WYDI02009239.1:0-44383 GCA_009867235.2 Psittacus erithacus | reverse complement strand
GCCAATGATCCAAAATGCCTCATCTGAAAAAGAGAGGGCTCCCAGCCTCAAGAAGTTTCCTGGGACAGCATGCTGAGTCAAGAGAGAATCCCCTACTGCAGGCCTGCTGCTCTGAGGGGGTCTGGTTCCAAATGACTCTCCAGCAGGGCTCCATTTATATGCTGGTCAAATCTGAGCTGTGGTCAGACATGGTCTTGTAGACCCTAAGGGCTCAGGACCCAACTTCAACTGCCTTTTTACCTGCTGACCTCCATCACACAGGTAGGACAAGAACTGTGCATGTGGGAAACCCTCCTGGGTTTTTGTCCATGCAGTGAAGCTTCTGCAGGCTTTGGTAATGTCTTTGTCAGGACTTTTGTTAGGGCATGTGTACCTGCCACAGATTTGAAGATTCAGCCTGCTCTGTGCTTGCCACAGAGACTGAACATCCTGCCACATCAGTTTACAAGCGTTTTAATATGGTTTCACAACAGTGTCATGAAACGAGCTTTAAACTTCAGTGGAAAATGGTCAGAAACACAACTTCTTTTGTGCTCTGTGCGTTTTATATAGGCTGGCAACAACATACAGCTTCTCTCCTTCTCTTGTTTCTGTCTGCAAAGAACTTTGCTTTAAAGTGCTGTTTTGGAGGAGCTCAAATGCCTATGCAAACTTAGTGGTTCATTGCTGTTCGAGTTGTTTAAACTATCAGAGGCTATTGATCTGTGGGAGCCGCCTGCCTTTCTGGATGGGGTCAGGTAAGTCTTGTCTGTTTTGTTGTGTGTTGGTGTGCTGGTATGTTCATTTCTTTCTGTCATCCCTACCTAAGCAAAGACCTAGGAAGCTTACAGTGTATTTATGCTTGCTGATGGACTGTGTTGTGCTACTGTGACAGAATTTCTTCAGCAGTATCAATGTGTGCAAAACTAGGATGGAAATACTCAGTCTTCATCTGAGCTTGCTCTTGGTTCTGCCTTCCTGAATTTCACATGTTGGTGGCCTGGGAGTGGAAGAGGAAGCATACAGCTTGGTTTTATGAAGCAGGATGTAGGCATGCAAAACTGATACTGTTGTAGGTCAGACTAGCAATTGAGAACAAACCAGGCAAACTAGGGGGAAATAGGGAAACTTGCGTGGAGAAACTCTGGGCTTGCTTTGAGTTCTGCATTCATTTTCTGCAGGATGGGTAGTTTGAAAACCTATGTGAAGAAGTAGTAGGTTTGTGGCTCTTGTGCTGTTGTAGCTCTTGTATGGTCTGTCAAACAGTTGCACATGGCTGGGATGGGCTACACGGCAGTGTGATAGCATAGCTGAGCCCTCTTGAGCTTTCCCTCAGCAAGTCCTGCAGCAGCTGTCATGGCTGTAATACAGCTTGAGGTGGGCTATAAGGTGTCTGTGCTGCTGTCTCAATTGAAATAGAAAGGCAAGAGGGAGACAAAGGGAAAAAATGTCGTGTATTTCAGATACACCATTGCGTTTGTATGTTAAGCCAACTAGCACTTATTATTGCCCTTTCCTATTGCCCTTTTCCTATTTCCCTCTCCTTTCACTTGGCATCATGGTAGAATATAGAGCATATCAACAGGCAGCCTCTCCTATAACCTTTTTTTCTTAAAAAAAAAAAAAAAAAGAAAAAAAGAATTATCTTCCTTTTTTAAAAAAGACCAAAATACTCAGCAAAAGACCCCAGCTTTATGCCATTGTCTCTTTGGGTGTGGTTTTGTGCATTGGAAATGTTTGCAAGCACATTGGTTAGTGGTGTAAAGATGCATACTGGAAAATAAGAGTGTAATGGGAAAACTTATGAGAAAGTGTTAACTCATTTCTATGCATCAAGATTATGACAGAAATGTAACTTCATAATTTGTGATACTTCTGTTGCAAGAGGGAGAGAGCTGATTTATGGTGTTTGCATGACTGTGGTTTACTGTCCAGAACAGCAAGGTCTGTTCTTAATGATGCTCTGCTGAATGCTAGGCAGATTTATTTGCTATTGTTAGGCATCTGTTTAAGCACAAATACTTTTGAATGATGACCTGATAGACTGTATATTGTAAAGCATATTATCAATAGCTGCATACGTTAAAAAAAACACTTCATGTTCTGTACTGTTAGAGCGTTATTGAAGGGGAAAGAAGCAATACTGCATTACTAACAGGTTACTCTGCAAGAGGACTTTCAACTAAGAATCAATATCTACGTGGGGTTTGACTGAATAGTATAGTAATTGCAGACAAATCTGCAAACAAGTTCAAGGTACTGAATATGAGCAGCTGAACAGGTCAGCATAGAGTATTTGAAGTCTTACAAATTCCAGGTACTAGTTGCTCTTTCCATCAGTCAGTTGCTCAGCTAACTCAATGAGTAAGGGATCATAGGCCAAGGGGGGTAAGATGAAATATTTTACTAGCAATTCCAGTGTTCATGGCCCTGTCACTTCTATGATAGCAAGTCAGCTGTGTATAACTTCATGCAAAGCCTTGGATTGTGAAAACCAAAATCTGTGACTGGATGGGTTGACAACTGAGCAGCTTCCTTGTACTGCTCATGTGGAGGCGGAATTCTAAATTAAACTATTTTCTCTTCAGAGCTGAACAGCACATGTAGACCATCTTTCCTGTCTACACATCCAACAGATATGGTGGTTAATCTTCATTAAGGTACTTAGGTACTGATCAGAATTCCTAGATTGCGCCACTAGATCAACTGAAGTGTCAGAACAGAAAGACTGCAACTAGGACAACACTTGCGTTGGGAAAGCAAGTTAAAGCAGGTAAAATTGCAAACTGTTTCTTGCAACTTACCATTTGCAAAATTGCAGACAGTCACTGTAGCAGCTTGCAGTGAACAGGAAAAGAACAGGTGCTTTAGCATGCAGATGCTCTGTGGCTTTTAAGTCCTGCCGGAGGATGAAACAGGGTACTGCTAGTGCCTGCTGTTGCTGGAATACTGGTCAAAGGGGAAATATATCTTGTACGTGCATCAGATATCACTTCCAAAGCTTTGATTTCTCTTTGTTTTCATGACATTTTTCTGAAAAATTACTAACAAAGATAAAATAATAGGCATTAGTCATCAGGGAAGCCTCAGGGTATATTTTGAGCTCGTTGTTTGGCTTTTTAATCATAGTTTCACATTCATTCACAGCCTAGATATTTTTTTTGAAACAATGTACGTTTCAAATGTCTGTGTTGCTTTTCACCATGTAGTCACCATGTAGTCTGTGGAAGAAGCCTGTTTTAGAAGTTTTTAAGCAGCAGTCTTTCTCCCTGCCTTGTACTCTCTCGGGGGGAATACTAGCAGGTGGCTAGAAGAAGGTAAGAGCACATCTCATCTGGCTTTGTTAAATCAGACAGGGCACCTCTTCTGACTACATGAGTGTACTATCTCAGTATGCTATATGTTTTTTCCTGTATGCAGTTTCTTCCCCAGTATGTATCAGAAGGCAGTTAAGTCTGGAGGGAGACCTCTGTCCACTTTCCCTTCTTTTCTGCCCCTTCCCTATCCCAAGTAAGGCCATGTTTAAAGTTAGTTATGTGCAGAGAAGATAAACCTTCTCTGGGTAATTCTTATTGAACTTAAACCTCTGGCTCTAAGGGAAATAGTTGAATATTTTATCTTGGTTTTAATAAACTCAATTTTCTCACATCTAGACGTCCCTTGCAATATTATCTTGTATGTATAAATAGAGATAAATATTTAAACTCACTAAAAATGTTTTTGATCACTGCTTATCTCATTCAGTGGTTTTGAGTAAGCTTTCAGTAAGCAAAGACTCACAAGCAGACAAAATTCAAGTAATCTTTCTTCTGTGTAAGCGTTGAATGGCGTTTACATTATCAGTGGGTTCTTCTTCCACTCCTTTTGCCTCTTAAGGTGATTCCTTTGAAGAGATAAGATTGTGTGCCTGAAGAGAGCTGTCAAGGACATTGTGAGCATCAGTAGCAGCCATGAGTAGCAATAAATGCAGGAAATTAAAGTTATACATGCTGCAAACTTCTCTGTCCTGATACTAGAGAGTGTTAGCTTGTTTAAAATAGCTATCATTATGGTGTTAGAATGTCTCTTTCAAAGAACTGATTCTGCTAGTGCTAATCTCTTCTGTGTCTTTTGGAGAAGTCTATAAGGAGGAAGTGGCGAAGCAGCATCAAGACGCCTCTGAAGAGGTAAAATCTGCAAAAATTATGAACTCTAAGATGGCAGTTATAATGTTTAATCACTGCTTTATTTAACAGGAAATTAGGTGTTGAGGAGGAAAGGCCTTGTAGAATAAACTTGTGTTTTCAGGGAACTTTTTTATTTCTTTGCCTCTGCCATTAAAGAAATATGTCTCCAGGGACAGTTTTCATGTCCTTTAGAAGCAGCACTTCTTCAAATCTGCTAAGATTTAGTTGTCTTCCCATGTGTTTTGTATTTTTTTAATCTGCCTCTCAATGCCACCAACATCCTCCGCTCATTTTCCCTGTCCCTTCCCTCCTCTGAAGAAAAACTTGTACTTCCTGTTCTCTTCGTCAGGGTATGCTTGCTTGTTTATTTTATCTCAGCACGTGTTCTGTGGAAGATAATAATGTTTTTTCTTGCTGATTTATTGATACTTGTCATAAAGGGACTTCTTCCCTCCTGCCCTTGCTCTGACTGGCCTAATAGCCTTTCCTTATTGGGATTGTTGGAATGTAAAGTTGCTCTGAAAGCTTCTTCCTGGGGTTATGAATCATATTTGGACTTCAGTAAGATTTCCATGATGCAGACTGTTTCCAAGACATTGCTTTTCACATCAACAGATTATGCCCAGCTCTTACACCAAGGCAGGGAAACAAATGTCTGTCGTTCATTCCTGGAATGTGCCTCATTTCTGAGTCATTTGGCTTCTGTTCAGAAGCAAAAATGATGGAAGATCATCTCATATAAAGCTTTCCTGCAGCAAAATCTGGAATCATGAGCATTGGGTGGCAGTAGCTGCAGTCTCAAAGGGAAACAACCTTGCCTGGTATTGGAATATTATTGGTGTTCTCTTGTGTCCCAGCAGTTGGAGGCATCTAGCTGGACCTCGAAGCAGAGCAGAAAGCAGCTTGACTTCTGATGACCTGAGGTGAAATTTGAGCAGAGGTAAAACTTAGCTTCTGTGGTGAATAGTCTTTGCATTAGTACAATGAGAATTCTACAGCATGACTTCTAAAATGTTTCCAGGTTTTCTTGGCCAAGGTGGTGAAAAGAAACATTGATGGTGAGGCTTGGAATAAGTAAGCAGTTGGCTAAGTATTTCTGGCCCGTTTATGGAGAGGGAGAGGAAATGAATTCAGTGGGAGCAAATGTTCTTGTGTCAGGACGATCTTTGCATTAGCATCTGCCTTTGCCTCTGACAAAGTGACAAGTTTTTGTTTCGTTTGTAGCCTACCCATATACTCCATGCAAACAGCTCACTCCCCTTTACTGCAGCTAAGTGCTGGTTCTGTGGCTGTCCATTAGAAGCCTCAAGAGCAGAGCATGTGGGAAGCAGAGGTTTGGGCCAGTTCAGCAAGACCCATTCCCTGATAGAGAGCAGGAATAATTCCATATGGGACTTGGCTTTCTATGTTCAGACCTTGCTCTGATGTGGCCTTCTGCTAGAGATGACCAGTCTGTCACGATAATATCTGGGGAGATGCATCAGGTTTCACCAGTACCTCAGTGTAACTCTGATCCTTCCCAAGTTTCTATTTACAGATTTTCAATGATGTGTAAGAGTACTAGGAATACAAGTGGCTGTAGTCCATGAACAGGCCTTATGATTTAATTTAGTTTAGTTTCATTTAGTTTAGTTTAGTTTTGTTTAGTTTTTTTCATTTCATTTATATTTTTAATGTGGTGCTCTTCTAGTTATCCCAGGCTTATCTATAAAAAACCAGCATGCTGCAGCAAGTCCTCCAAACACTTTGCAGACTTTGGGGCTCTTGAATATGAAATATTTGAAACCACACTTCAGAAGTTGTGCTGCTCATAACTTTGCTCTGACTATCCTAGTTGAACACAGGTTAGCCTGCTCCCTAACAGCTGAAACACTCCCTGTTTCTGAGGCATTTTGTTTATACAGGAGAACAACATGCAAATAGTCAACTCAAGCAAGGGATTATTGTTTGTTTGCTTGCTTTAATTAAGCATCCAGATCTTTCTGATGATAAATGTTTAGTTTATTTGTGTGCCTTGAAAACTTGATACCAGAAAGATCTGTGATTTCCAGATAAAGTTGATTCAACACTAAGATCCTTGCAGCTGGAATTATCTCATAGATTAGAATGATGTAAATGCAGTAAGTGAAAATAGCACCACAGTGATATTTGCTCCAGGTTGGTAGTAGTTTTGCATATTGTGTAGTTGATAGGAGGCTTCATTTTTCATGTGGTTAGCAGGAAACTAAATCCAAGTCACTAGGACTGAAGCTGTTTAAATGAGCTGACCTCTGGGAAGAGGACATTAGTGAAGCAACAACCATCTGTATGAGACCTGCATGAATTCTTTAAGCTGACAGCTGTGCTTTGTACAATCCTATTCCAGCACCGTGTTTACACATTAACGCGTGTTAAATGACTGAACAATATGCTGGGCTTCCTTCAGAAAGGAACAAAGTTAAGTGCATGCGCAAATGACCATGAAAAATCATTGTACTTCCATTCAAGGGCTTCTATAAATGCTGGGTTTTCAAAAGTTGGTCTTACATGTCAGTACTGTTTCCGGCATGTTACCTTCATAGTCAGATTTGTATCGCTAGGATAGGGTTTGTTGTTGGGGAAAGCAGCAGAGGAGGTAGTAGGGCGATTATTTTAAATCTTGCACCAGCCCTGGAATCTGTAGCTGAAGTGGAGATGGGTCTGTTTTATCACAGTTGCATACCACAGCTGGTATGTGTGGATCAGTACACTTTGGAATCTGACAAAACAGCTTTATTGTGCTGCACTTGATTAGTTAATGTATCTGTATCTAATTGCATTATAAATCTATTTCTCAGCGGAGCATGCATAAATTACTGGTTGCTGTTCGAGTGATAAAGAAACTAATATGCCTGTGTTACCACAGATGCTGTGAACTCCTTGCAGGTAAAATGTTTAAAAGCTTTTCCAGTAGAACAGAGGAGGTTATAAAAATCAAGGGATTTATATGATTTAGTGCTTTGTCTCTTGCGGGCTAAGACTCTTTCTGCATATTGGATGTAGGCAAGCAAGATGTGTTTCTACTGTGATGCAGGAACCTGCCTTTACTTCCCAACTTGCCCAGCAAAGTTTATAGCTCAGTGTCTTTCACCAGACAGGAAAACAAAATCTGTTACAAGTACTTAACTTGAGAGAATCTTTCTGTATCTGAAATTCCCTACAAAATTGTTGCAGGACTCCTACATGTTGCATTATATTTCATCCAAAGAAATGTTGCAGAAAGGCTGTAAAATAGCATTAAGTTTATTACTGCCTGATGAAACTTACGGGCATTCTTGATTTGGGAGAACAGGAATTTTTTTAAGAGTGCAGTTACCTTGTTTGACCTCTCGTTACTGCATGCTTTAGTTTGAGACGAAGGAAATATCTCTTGGCATCTGTATGCTGTAGAAGAATCTGGTTGTTTTGTTGTCTTGCTTCCTGTTGGAAGGAAAGCTGTAGAAGCTCACCTACTGGGTTCTATAAGCAAATATTACTGTCTTCAGAGTTTCCTTTGTTGGCTTTTTAGCTGTTCTGTTTTCTTGATACATCCCCTAATTTACTTGAAACTCGACTGAGGAATACAGTGCATCTATGAGTAATGCTGCTGAATTATTTAAGGCTATTAAGAGGTTTAGTGTGGTTGCTGGAAGGTTATCATGAGGTTAACTGCTCCCCTGTGCAACTTTGTCTGTTCTGTATGTGTTTGTCAGAATTGTTCGTCAAACAGGAAGAAGAATATCAAATTCAGTCTTGCACCTTATAATCTTGTGTTCCCAGGTGTCTCAGTTTCTGTACCTTGCTTGTCAGGTTCTTGGTTTTACACTGAAGCCTGATTCTGTTATAACTGCGAATCTGTGAGAATAAGAATTATTTGTGAGGATCTTTCAACCTGCTAGCAAAAAAGGTACTTCAAAACTTTAGTTATTTCTTCTAGTAGCTAAATAATTTATTGAACATAATTCCATATGTATAGAATGCATAAATGTGTACTCTTCTGTGTCATCAGTAAGAATTCAAAAGTTACAATTAATTAAAGTGAAAAATAAAAAAAAAGTGAAATTATCACAGTTCTGGGCTCCCTGGCCATTCCAGACTATTGCAGCACTTAGAGCTGTCATTGATTAGAGATTGTATGAAAACCATGAGAAATGCTTCATCACAAATGTTCTGTTGTTTTCAACTATCTAATTCTCAGATATCAAGTCTGCATTGAACTATCTGTGTATAATGCTTGTGGTGCAGATTGAGCATTGCTGTCTGTTACTGAAAGCAACTATTTCTGTTTTTACTTGTATTAAAATTAAATTTTACAAATACTCTTCCAATGTATTAAGTAAAAAAAATGGAGTTTCAAGCAAATTTATAGGAAGCTTTATAAAAAAGGCTGTGTATAAGTATGTGTAAGTGTGTATATGTATGCTCACATATATTTTTATATATGCATATAGATATGTTCTCCTTCTTCCACTTGTTTGCACTCCCTAAGTTTTAGTTTTGCCTAGAGAAACTTTTCTGCTTTAGGATCAAATATTTTTAGTTTTTCTAATTGAGCATGAATGATGAATCAGTAGCATGCCACCTTCTATTTACAGGCAATTTTTCCTGTGTGATCTGGTGCTTTGGTCCTTTCTGTAAAGTCTCTGATTCAGCAGGACTGTGGCTATTCTTCCTCAGAAATGCAGATTTCCTGGTGTATCAGTGACTGGCTTCACAGTACTGAAAATCAGATACATACCATGTTTCTGACTTTAAAAGGAAAAATAGTATCTTTTTATCCCAGAGAATTTATCTGAGAGAGTCTTGGCTGCGTACCCTTTCTAATACAGGTTTTTGTTAATGCATCATTTTTCCTTGAGCAAAATTCTTTTCAAAAAATAGGTGAAAGACAAAGACTGTATTTTAATTAAAAAGCTTTAAAGCACTTTTTTCAAATAAGTTGCCCTTTAAGATACCGTTTTCTAAGTTTTGCTTGTATTGAAAGGTGGTAATGTGGTTGTCATTCATAACTAGGAATTATCATGACCTATCTTGCTTGAATTTACACCATTGGTTTTGGTGCATATTGCGTAAAGTTTACTGTATTTGTACTGTATAAGCTTTTTATTTTTTTCCAAATAATAAGGGTACTCTTTCATATTGTTTTCATATTGTAGATATTTCACAGTACTTTTGAAATGGTTTGGAGAAATTAGAAATTACTTGGTTGTAATATTCATGCTGATACATGAATTGATGAATAGATTTGTTACAGGAATAGGAAGAACAGCTCTAAATCTTTACTTAGGCTTGTGGGTTAAAAGCTGCCTTCCTTCTCCCTTTGATGTCATCTAATAAAACCCCCTATTCAGTCAGGGTCAGCTGAAACAGGTTGTCAATGACCACATTCAGTCAAGTCTTGCATATCTCCACATATGGAGACTCTCCAGGCAGCCTGTTTCAATGTTTGACCATTATCACAGCAAAAAAGGTATTTTCTTGTGTTCAAATGGAATTTCATGTACTTTGGTTTGCTTTTTGTCCTGTCACTTGGCTTTGCCATTCATCTTCTCTCTCTGCCATTGGGTATTTGTATTGACAAGGTCCTCACTGAAACTTACCTTCTCTAGGCTGACCAGTCTCAGTTCTCAGGCTGTCCTCATAAGAAAAATGCTCCAGTCATACATCAGCTTCATAGACCTTTGCTGGACTTGTTCCAGTATGTCTATGCCTATCTTGCACTGGGGAGGTGAGAACAGTCCAGATGTGTCCTCACCAATGCTGAGTAGAAGGAAAGAATCACCTCCCTTGACCTGCTTTCAGCATTTATCCTAATGCAGCCCAGGTTAGTACAGGCCCTCTTGACCTTAAAGGGTGCATTGCTGGCTCATGTTCAACCTGCTGTCATAGAGGACCCCAAAGTTCTCTGTTGAGCTGCTTTCCAGCCAGTTAGCAATTTTCCAGTATCTCCGGATCCTTCTAAATGTGGGCAGAGCCATCTGGTCTATCATCCACTCTATCCAGTTTTGTATCCGTAGATGGAGTGACCCTGGGTTTGTCTAGCCAAGGCTCTGCAAACTCCAGAGAATGGAGACTCCTCCCATGACCTACATGATGACCTATCCTAGGGTTGTGCTACAGGCCAGTGGAAGAAGGTTCACCAAATGTTCCACTTGGATCTCTCAAGCTACATCTTAGATCTGTTTCTTCTTATGGCATCTTCTGACACTTCACAGGAAGGGCTCTGACTGCTCCACAGTCAGCTGAGAACTGCTGTCACATCCCCCTCTTGGCCTTCTCCTTACCAGAGTAACAAAACCATCTCTTCTTATAGACTCTTGCACCTTGCTCTCTTGGTAGCTCTGCACTGGCTTCTTTCCAGTTCTATGAACTAGCTTGCTCCTTGCACACCACTTTTAGGTAGTGTGCAGACTAGTCATAGATAGGACCCACCTCTTGGTAGGGTCCTACTACGAGGGTGTAGTCTCCTTGGGGCCAGCGTGAAGGCTTGGCAGCTTGCCCCTTGGTTTACTAGCTGTGCTTCCCCTTACAAAACCCTGTTTCTGATTTGCTGTATTCATGAGAGCAGTATATTGTTTCTTTCTATGAAGTTTCAAAATGTTTATTTTTTATAAGATCAGCGTTAGTTTACAGAAATACATATTTCTTAATACAATGTGAGCTAAGCTCTAGTTACCAATGCTTTTGTTTAGTGTTCTTACTCTAGTTCTAGTATTCTGTTCTTACTCTAGTCCTAGTAATTTTTTGGTGATATTATGTAGAGGTAACTGCAAAGAATTTTTTATTAGCATATTGTACTGTGGTATTTATTTTTTTGTGATCTTTCTATCTTTGAATTGCACCCATGAAGGATTTTCTCTTTAAGATTTAACTGCATACACAAATTTATGTTCTGGAGATTCAGATTACAGTTCCTTGTAAGTGTGCTTTGCACATACTGCCAGGGATAGTGTGCTTCCTGTAATCTGGCTCTATGGAAGCTAGGGAAAATTGGTGGACGCATGAGACTGTGTGTGCTACAGTTGTTTGCCACAGAAAACTTGCTTCCAGCCAGTTACCAAATGTAGAGTTTAGAGTCTTGTGCAATCTTGCCATCTGTGTAATTATGTGGCTATTAAGGACTGAATGGAAGTTGAATGCTGTAGAATTACTGACTGTAATGATAAGGCATGGTCAGTAGTGATGCTGACGCAATTTTCTTTCTTGCCAACAGAGTTTCAGAAGCAGGAAGGCATGAAGTCCCATCAAAAAAACATGCAGCTCTATGACACACCCTATGAACCAGAAGGCAGTGGTGTGGAATCTGATTCTGAAAGTGTGGTGAGTCACCATTTACAAGAAAGCAAGTTGCCACAGGATGATGACAGGCCTGCAGATGAATATGATCAGCCATGGGAGTGGAACAAAGTCACCATCCCAGCTCTGGCAGGTAGGATTCCTAGATCCCAGCCAGGAAGTTCTCTCTCATGCTCATAGTATATGTACTTGCCTTGGGAGAATTAAAGTATTTCTGCACTTCTAGTGTGTGTGTGTGTGTGTGTGTATGTGTTGGAACCTCTGGAAAGCAAATGGGGGTAGTCTCAATTCTTTACCTGTTGCAGAAATGTGGACCTTTTGTATGGTTCTTCAACTGACCTGCTGTCAATCACATCAGCACTCCTTGCCCCTACCCCCATTTTAATGGATGTGATGTATGTAGTGTGCATTCTTGAGTGGCTCTAAGACAAGGGAGTTGCTTTGCAAAGTCCTAAAATTGTGGGGCAATTCTTAAAGGGGCAGGACAAAAAAATTGTGGAGTAACATGCATGCAGTAAGATACTTTTACTCAGTGATGAGTTTCTTGGTATTTAGAGTATTTTCGTTATAATTGCAAGCATTTCTTTGGATATACTAGATTAATGGTTGGACTGGATGGTCTTAAAGGTCTTTTCCAACTTAAATAATTCTGTGATTTAATGTAGAACTTGGTTTTGGATTAATCCCTTTGAACTGCTGCAGTTCTCTCATATCAGAACTTGTCAGTCAGGGAGATATGACAAAAAATGTTTTCTGTCTCTGTGCATGTCTGTGCTTAGTGTTAATTAAACTGCTCTTCTTTCTTTTATTTGTTTTTCATTTTGTTGCTTTGCAGGAATGGTTATGGGGGGCTTCACTCAGTGAATATGTTATTCCAAGGCTTTTTCTTTCAAACAGCCTCTGTATGCCCAGCAAAGCCCAGCTGAATGAATTGGTCTGACCATGTTCCAGGGTGCTCTTGTAGGGTGCTAGATTCATACATGCTCTATGATTTTCTCCTCAGTAGTATGTTCTTGTGAAAAGCTGTGTCTAGGATCAAGGTTGCTCCCCATCCTTTTTAGAAGTTAGCTTGACAGAAAGCTTGGAAAGGAGAATTGTGTGTGGTGATGGTTGTGGGGATGAGGAGGGAAGAAAAAGAGATGTGATTCCGGGAGGGAGCGTGGGAAGAATCCTGAAAGCAATGATTAGTAGTCAACATACATTTACCCTGGATAAATCCTGCTTGACAAACCTGTTTGCTTTCTGCATTGAAACTGCTAGATCTGTTAATAGGAGAGCGGTGTCATCTATGTTGAACTTCAGCCTGAAGCATGCTGTGCTGTGGCATCAGCTGTGCTAACTGATTTGAAATGCTTAGCCTAGAAGGGTGGACTACTAGATGCATGAAAACCCATTAGGGTCACCGACCTCAAAGGATAGTGATTCATATTCTTCCCAGAGTTTGGTTAGAAGTATGATTCTTCAGGGGATCTGTTCTGGAACTCTTCCTGTTTAGCATCTTTATCAGTAACCTGGAGGAGGAGGAGAGGGAATGCACCTCATCAAGTTTGGAATGATATCAAATGGGGAGGGGGTGTGTGTGCAGAGCTGTCATTCAGAGGGACCTGGACAGGCTGGAGAAATGGGCTGACAACAAGCCTACAAAATCCAACCAGGACAAACTCAATACCTGCATCTGGAGCAGACTAACTCCATGCAATCATATGGACTGAAGACTGGCTGACTTGCTGGGTTCCAGCTTTGCTGATACGGGTTAAGGAGTCCTGGGGGAACGGTGACTAAATGTGTGGTGTGAACTGGACTTGCTTAGCCTGTAGAAGAGAAAGTTTTGAGGGGATGTAGTATCAACTTTCCAATGCCTATGAGGAGAACTTCGAGAAAGCGGAGCCATATTCTTCACAAATGAGCAGATGTGATGGGAAAATGAGACATAAGTTGACTCAGGAAAGGTTCTGACTCAATACTGGAAAATTTTTTTCGTCTGCAAGGACAGTCAAGCATTGGAACAAATTGCCCAGGAAGCCCTTACAATCTCCATCTTCAGATTTTTTTCATCCTGTGTGAAGGGAGGTCTGGCTAAAGTTTCGAACAACCAGATCACATAGCAGACCCTGCCTGGAGCAGGTTGGATTGGATACCTGCCACAGTCCCTTTCCACTTGAGTTATTCCGTGATTTTGCAGTTCCATGTGCCATGATATTGCCACACTGCAGAAATGAAAACTGACTTCTCTCCAAAGCTATGAAGGG
Source organism: Psittacus erithacus (assembly GCA_009867235.2). Lineage (NCBI taxonomy): Eukaryota > Metazoa > Chordata > Aves > Psittaciformes > Psittacidae > Psittacus > Psittacus erithacus. The sequence goes on along the minus strand of WYDI02009239.1, from coordinate 30,696 downwards.
CCAGTGTTCTATAAACAGTGTTTCTTATGACTGTACCCTTTTTGAGTGTTTCTGACCTGTTCCCCTAATAGGTAGATGGATGTGGATAACAGAAATGTGGTTCTCTTTTAGCACAGTGAAGTAGTGGTGTGGCGATCTGTTGTGAGACTGATCTGCCCCTCTGCTTCGTTTGTTCTTACATCTTCAGGTTGTGGTTGATTTGGGTTTGTTGCCAAGCCAAGCTGATATCTGCAGTATCCATCCTGTGAAATGTGGGTGGGAGAGAAAAAAGGATGAAACTAAAGCAGCTGCTTAAAAAGAAACTTCTTGTTCAACATTCCCTTTCCCTTTGTTGGGCTGCTATGGAACAGAAGAGAAGGTTAGAAAAAAATGATTTCTACTTTCTAGCAGCATGGTTTCCTCTGGCATGCAAGCTGTTCATAATCTTGCAGAGTTCCAGGCTCAGACGCTTTCCTATTAAGCATATGCTGATAGTTCTTTCAAGGCTGGAATTAAACCAGCATCCAGTTCTATTGGATGCTGTGCAGGTAAAGTAGTCTCTTTCCCTAAAGAGCATGAACTCTAATACAGAAGTCTAACCTGCTTGTTTGGCTTATAGTACAGAAAGTCTGCCTGGTGGAAGCAGGCTTTGGCTCAGGCTTACCTGAGCTCACTCAACCCCTTTGCTGGACTTTTGCTGGGAGATTGCCTGGCTATCAGATCCTGGCTATGATTTAGGATAATCAGTTGTGTGTCAAGATAGGCTAATCAGGGACATGTATCACTAGGTTTCCAATGCTACAATGGCTTTTTTGGCAGATGCTGATTATCAGTCTGGTGTATGTGTGTAAAGCCTTCTGCTTTGGGTTTATGCTATGGCGCTGGTGTCTGCCCCAGTTCAGTACATATTTCCAAGCCTTTTCATGTGTCCCTGTGATGGCAGCAATGCTGCCTTTGCCTTAGCGAAGGCTTATGTGCAGCCTCCATCTCCTGAAATATGCATCAATATAGTCAACAGTAACTCTGTTGTAGAGGTAGGTTGTCTGCTACCTGGAAGGATCAAAAAGTTACTCAGAGCACATATAGGAGCTGTGCAGAGCAAGAGTCAGTGTATTTGCAGTGGGTCTTAGGCTGTTCTCCACATTTTTTTCCAGGGAATTCGTCTACATTCCAGATTCTGGAGTTTTCACCATTTTCCCTCAGCTACATCTGCTTCTTGTCCATCTTTCTTTTGTTTGTGGTCATCTTCTACCCTCTCTTATGTCCCACAGAATTGCATCTGTGTTTAGTCTCATTCTTCTTTCTAGCTGACACTTGGTGTCTGTTACCTTCTTACATCTCCTTGAGATTTCTCCCACCTTCAGACACCTACTCCCTATCACCTAAGACCCTTTCCTATTAGCTGTGTGGTCATTTCTGCCCACAAAGAAGAAGGATGTTGTGCTTCCTTATTCATACCCATTCTTCTAGACCTTTGGGCTAGGCCAGATGCCATGGGAATGTCTGGCTACAGTGACTACAGATTGCAGTTGAACAACTGCAAAGAGGCTGAACAATTAATTCTTGCTGACTGTGTCAGCTGAAATGCTTCCAGTTATTTTCTGCCAATCTGTCCAGTGTTTGCTTGGCTGGAGGCGTGTTCAGCCATTCTTGTCTGTGTTCTCGGACAATTTGGGGTTAGAGCTACTTGAGAACAAAGAATATTTTGTTTGAAAATGAGAGGGTAAGTAAAGCCTTTGGACTGGATAAAAGACCATAGAGGGCAGTGTGTCTTCTCTGTGACTCCTAAGCGCTGCGGTTGGGGCTGGCATCATGCTGACATTGTGGAGCAAGCTATGTACAGCCTTCCTCAGGGACTTCTGCTGTTGACTGTGGTGCTGAAAGATTAATCTCTGTGTAGCAAAGCTGAAGTGCAGCATTTGGCTGTCTGAAGCTTGAGCTCTTTAACAAACAAATTTGATTTTATTTCCTTGGAGGCTGTCCAGCTGAAGCTGAAATGTCGTTTTGATGGCTTTTATGGGAATTGGGCAGGTCTTGTTAGACCTCTTCCTGAGCCAGGCAAACTAGTTTGCCCAGAAGAGCTGAGGCTGGCAAAGTAGCAGGAATGAAGAAGTTTTGTGGTACATCAGTCTGCCTGGGATGGGAGAACCTAGTTCAGGAACGTCAGGTTGACACTGGCTCCCAAGTGAGTCAATGAGGCCTTTCCAGGTTGTCGTATGGCACAGCAAACCTTTGGGTAAAGCAAATGCATGTGAAATCTGTAAATCCTGTCTTGGGTATTGCTTTACAAAATAAGTGAGCCTCTGTTACAAAGAGGGCCGTGTGGTACTCGTCTTCAGCACTGATCATGAGCTCCTTGACAATTGCTGTTGTACAGAAAGCTTAGGATCTTGACACTTGAAGCAAAGAATTTCTGGCATGAGTCCACCAACAGAGGAGCATGGCACCAGCTACAGGGTGGGGGAAGAGAGGCCACGTGAGCTGTGAGGAAGGGTCAGGTATGCACTCAGTTCCGTAACTGCAATGGCTATGTAAACAGAAGTGCCACAGCAGTGAAAAACTTTATATGTCCTGCTGCATGTAGCCAAGCTTCTGAACCTTCACTGTATATATTGTAGCTTTGGTTAAAAGGGGACTATACTCAGCCCTGATAGCAGCAGTGCATGGGCTGGTGCCTAATTGGGTATCACACTTGTCAGTTTAATCTGCCTGGATATCCCTTTCAGACTCCTTCCTGCCAATTTAATTCTTTCTCACCCCCCACCCCCCAAAAAAAAACAAAAAAGAAAAAAAAAAACCAAGCATGAAAGGACAAGAGTTCAGAGATGCGCCTGAGCTTTTCAGACAGAGAAAACATTCAAAAGCATCTGAAATTTAATTTTTGTGCTATTTTTGGAAAACAGATCCTACTTCTAACCATCATGTTGTGAAGATATTGCTGTTTATGAAACTGAGTTTTGTGTTTGTCCTATGAACTGAATTTTTTGGTGTGAAAGATATTGGTCAGAAGCTGACATTAAGTTCACCAGTTTTCACAGTTCCCGAACTATATCCAGGTGGTTTTCTTACAGTTGAAATAATAGTGCTGTTCATGTATGTCACTGGCAAGTACACACATGCAGTATTTCTCCTTGTTATGCTGATCAGCTTTAATTACCCAGGTAATGAGGTTAAATCTGAGTTACCATTTTAAGAAATAACAAGTATATTTCTGCCATGCATACTTCAGAATATGATGAAATACATTAGTCCAATTTTTGCAATAATTTGTGCCTACTTTCTCTGAATAGAAAATTTGGAAGTGTCCTAAGCTCCACAAAGAAGGCATCCAACATACCTCTATTTTGTATGCATTATGTTTTTGAACATTACAGCTATCTTCTGGGGTATAGTGTTGCATTAAAACAATAAGTACTACAGCCACATGCCTAGGTGGCTGTGTGTTATAAGCTGAATTGTAAATGCATGAGATCTACAGCACGCTGTTGACCTTGTACCATTTTCTCTGATCTTGAAGCTCACAGGTCTTGAAACTCATAGGGGAACTGATTGCACTGTGTGTGTTTGTACACATTTTGTTGATTGCCTCCTGATTCATCTGCAGCTTAGAGTGTTAAGTTTTTGATGAAGAAGCGAACCATAGAAGGCAGCGAAAGTAAGGAAGATGGTGTGCGTGCTCCTCTCACGGTTTCTGTCAATATTCTGTCTTTAATTTTTTGAAATTACATAGATATGTAGAATCTGTAAGTGTAGTAAGTGTAGAATGAGGATGCTGACATAGAATCACAGAATGATTTGGGTTGGAAAGGATCTTAAGATCACCCAGTTCGCAGGCAGGGACACCTTCCTCTAGACCAGGTTGCTCCAAGCCCTGTCCAACCTGGCCTTCAGCGCTGCCAGGGATTGGGCAGCCATGGCTTTTTTCAGCAACCTGTGCCAGTGCCTCATCATTAGTATGTGCTTTGCTATAGATCTTGCAGTGCTCTAGAAATTACAGATTTGGAAAATAAGTTATTTTGGTTTTCCTGGAATAATATAGCTTGTGAAAGAGACTAATAAATGCTGTTTTCCTTTTTTGTCACTTTGTACCCTAATGTTTCAAAACAAAAGTTTTCTGCCCATTTTGTATAGGCAGATACACTTTTAATTCATTGCTGCTTGCCAGTATTTCTGAAGGGGATGTTAGATGGATTAGGATGATTAGGATGATACCACTGAGGCAAGCTGGGTTCCGGATGTTCTCACTTATTTGTTACTGTAGTTAGGGCAGGAGCCTATCTTTGGTTCTGTTACTTGCTTAACAGTATCATTTCTTGGAGATGAAAATATCAAATGCTAAGATAAGCCCTAGTTACTGTAACAAGGTTTGGAAGAGCATGGATTTTGCTGTTGGAAAGTCAGAAGAGTTTTAGAACTGAATTTTGCATAGTTGGAAACACCTGTACATAAGTTTGTGGATAAACCACTACATCCTAATGCTTACGGGTGCGTGTTTATTCTCCCTGGGAAGTGTGAAACCTCTCTAAGTGCTACAACTGTTCTGGTCCTTGTTAACCTTGCTTGGAGAGATAACTATTGTGTATCTTGCAGCCCAATTTAATGGAAGTGAGAAACGGCAAGCATCTCCTTCTCCCTCAAATGACCAGCACAGGCAGTTAAGAGCACCTGGAGGAGGCTTTAAACCCATCAAACATGGCAGTCCAGAGTTTTGTGGGATCCTGGGAGAGAGAATAGATCCAACTATTCAACTGGAAAAGCAGATGTAAGTAATTGCTCTCTAGCTCTTTGCCTCCCCTATTACAGAAGCAGCAAGTGTCCTAGATCCTCCTGTCTAGTTCCCCTTCCTCAGTTTCCCCTGTGTTAGTGCAAAAAACTATTTCTGTTAATCCTGTGATTAACTTTTGTGGGAAACAAAATGCTTTTAAGCAGGAAATTCATCTCAGGGACAGTGAAATTTGTCTGCCAAGAATGTGCAATTATTCCACTTTCAACTGTGTTGATTACATTGCATTAGGGAAAACAGATGCATATCACCTATATACAAATTGTGCTTTAAAGCTGCACAGATTCCATGTCTTTGTGGCTGCACAGCATGTTTCTAGTGCCTCAGATGTACCTTGCTTCTGTCTGTAATACTGCTCCATGGAGAGACTGATGAGACTGCTTACAAAGCCTTCAGGAAAGAGGCGTTTCAACTCTGGCAGTGTGAAGCTTGAGGGTGGTATTTAGAGGCAATTTTGTCATCTCCAAACTCAAGTTCTGGGGGAATTCCCTGCAGTGAATGTGTGATATCCACAAAGGTGTCCTCTGTCTGCTTTATGATTACCCTTCTTTGAACCACTTGTACAGATTGGCTTGTGTGATGGAATGACCCACTGTACTGTGTTATACCAAAGGTGCAGCCTAACAGAAGGGGCCAGAATCCTGTGTTATACAAATAAAAAAAAAAAAAAAATCTTTTTGTGGACCAGTTTGCACAGGTTACACTGATATTTCTGAGCACTGTGAAGCCAATGGATTTATACAGAAAAGTGAAGAAGTCATGTCTTGATGTGAATGTGCTTTTTGTGAAAATACTTTGTTCCTGAGCATGCAAGTGAACAAGTAGATTAGCAAGTTTCCCAAACAGGGAGAAATTACCAAGGTGTAACAATATATCAAGAAAATACTTTTAGTTGTTTAGTTGTGATTAAGAAAAATGTAGCTATGAACCTAACTCCTGGATCCAGGAGAGTTGAGTGAATTTGTTCCACTTCCTCAATAACATTCAAAAGAAGAAAGTATATTCTGCTGTTTCTGTTTTGTTCTTGAAAGTGAATCCCTCCCAGCCTTTGTACAAGATCTGGTGACTTCCTGTTTTGCTCTGACCGATTCAAAAACAGAGTAGTGTTGTGCATTATTTGAGCTGTAATAACTTATTGTACTTACTGTATAATTGATGCAGCTGTCCTGTCTTCAGTGGAGCTGCAGTGGAGCTGCAGCTGAAACCCCTGGGCATTGAGAAAGTAAGGGACATTAGGAAGAACATTCTATCAACCACAGTCAGGATGCTTTCAATCTGGGGAGGAGATTCTGATAAAGGTCAAAGGGTGTGATTATGTTTGAATTTTGCTATCAGGTTAGCATTGTGTGCCTGTTTTCCAGGATATATTAAAAGGTGCGCATGTCTTCAGGCTTTTGTGCCTCATGCTGTTCATTGGTATCTTTCAGAAGCTGTCATTTCACTGTTTTGTCTTTGACCATCTGTACAAATACCTGTATGTTAACATTTAAAAAAATAAACACACCCAGGGCAAACTGATCCACTACAGTTGAAACAGCAGATTTGTCAGGAACTTTAAGCTAATTATCACATCATGCTTATCTTGCTACCTAGCTGGAGCAATCTCAGTGTTCCGTTTACATGGGAGTATGATTCACAAGCAATTACTCTTCTGGCTACTGCTCTTACTCTTGGCTGTAGCCGAAACAACTTCCATGGGTCACTTGTGAATCAGATACTCTCCCTCAGTAGCTGTTTTCATACTTCACTGCTTTTCTTCCAACTTGTTTTAAAAGCAGGTTTTGCTTCCTGAAGCCAGCTCTGCATTCTTTTTCCATGAATCTCTCTGAAAACTAGGGAGCACCAGATCTGGACAATAGATGAAATAATTCCTTCTGAATGTCAGAGTCCAGAGTATCTCCCTGGTTTTGGCTGAGTCAGAAAAAAATACAGAAATAGGAAATAGATAATGGGAATAATTTTTAGGCTGTCCTAAAACCATTTTCTGATTCTGAGTTAGTATTCTTCCCTTACACTCAGAAGACAACGTAATATTTAAATTACTTATCCAGAAATATCCTTCAGCAGTAAATATCCCATGGGAGATAGGAAGAACACCCCCTGAAAACATTTGCGTATTGTCTCAATTTTATTTGTGAAGTGATGGAACTGTCAGGGACTCCCTTTCTAGTCTGCCATGAATGTACAAATTTATAAACCTCTTTTTTAGCTTTCTCTAATGAAAACTGTGGTTGTAACCAGGCACATGATGAATTTTTAATTTGAACACCAACTTTTGTGTAGCACATTCATCAGATTTGGCATGGAGCTGGCATCAGCACAAGGTAGTTAAGAGCAAGGCTTCCATCAAAGGGATCTGTCTGGTCTTTATTCACCTTTTAGTTGGAGTGTCTCCCTTAGAGTAAGTTCAGCAGATAAATAAAATTACAACAAATGGAAAAAAACTTTTTGCACAAGGCCAGTGACAGTTCCTGGTAATAACACATAGCAACCATTCCTGATGTAAGCATTATCCTGCTTAGGCAGGCATGGTAGTGTCACATTGTGCTTCAAAGTGCATCTGGCAACTGCAGGAAGGGAAAGATCTTCCTCCGAGATGTGACTGATCTGGTGCAGGACCCAGGCACATTACATTGTTCTGGGAACTTGAGAGAAGGGTCAGTGTTCGCTACTGTGACTGTGAGATTTGAATTGCTGATGCAGAGCAGAACGTGCTGAGGAAGTTCTTTGTTTGCAGTAGTCAGTTTAGTGAAGGACCTACCTCTTCTCTCCCCAGTTCCTTTCTTCCTTGAATTGATCACACCCACTCCACAGATCCACCAGAGATTTACTTAAAGCACTCTGATTTGTCACAGCTATGTTTAGAACAAGTGTCTTCATTATAGATCTTCACACTTTACCATTTTTCTTCTTTCTCAAAGATTTATTTTGCAAATGTTTTCCACTGTTAACTTTCATATTCTTCAGATGCAATTTTCTTTTTGTTTGCCTTTGTTTAATTTCTTTTTGTTCTTTTGTATATTATTTGAAATACTGATATATCACAGGTAATGCAACCAATGTGCTTGTAACCATTATTCATACCTTAAAGAAAAGAAGTAGTGAAAGGAGCATGAGTTGGAACATGTGCATTAATCTCTCTGCTCTTTCCTAGATGGTATCATGGAGCAATCAGTCGGACGGATGCAGAAAACCTGTTACGTTTATGTAAAGAGTGTAGCTACCTTGTAAGAAATAGTCAGACAAGCAAGCATGACTATTCTCTGTCACTGAAGTAAGTACTTATCAGTAAAAAAATAAATGTAATATCAAAAATAATAAATGTAATTTATAAGCTATAACTTTCCTGGTACAAGAATAGAAAATGGTCCAGTCTTTTGCTGCTGTGGTTCAGCTGAGAAGGGCACCCAGTCAGTTTGAGACTGTCAGTGTGCATGATATATAGTGACAATCACTGAATTAGGACCTTGCAATTTGGGGATGTTAAGAGATTTTTAGTCTTCATTTGGTACCTATTTAAGGAAATTAACCTGCTGTTTCTGCTTCAGGGTGAATAAGCAACTGTATTGTTTGAGGATTTTATTTCTTTTGCTTCATACCTGGAAGGCAAGCTTTGTATGGTTTACTGTGCTACAGCTGTACAGTATTGCTACAATTCTTGAAAGTAAAAAGCCCAGGATCAATAATGAAAGATATACAGAATGAGGAAATGAGCATTGTTCTGGTCTCAGTGATGCTTTGAACTTGCTACACCTACCTTAGGCTGATTAGGATACATTACAGATGTTGGCTTCAACATGCTATAGAATGGCTTGGGTTGGAAGGACCCTTCAAAGATCATCTAGTCCAACCCTTCTGCCAAGGGCAGGGACGTAAGTTTGCTTGCATTTCCAGCAGAGGAAGCTTCCAGGCACTCCATGCAGGAGAGCAAAAAGCCCCTTGACCTTCGTATAGGTTGTACGTCTGCAAAAAGAATGTTTCCTTTTCTTTCCTTGTTACAGGATAGAGTCTCATGTGGAACCTACCCTTCCAGGTAGATCTGGGACACAAGCCTGTTTGATTTTTTTGCTAGCATTACTCCTGCCAGTTTGGCTTTTACATGGTTTCTTAATAGGTCTGTTCTGGAGACACATCTTACTGCGTGGGAATGATGGTGAGAGGTACACCTGCATACACAGCAGCAAACCTAATCCTTTTTACATTCATAAGTTTCTACTTTACCTTGGTTTAGTCTGCTGGTCTAAACAAGTGAATTCCAGACTGGGTTTGTATCTCCACTTTGGATTGAGTAGAACTGCACATGCTGTGTGATGGTCAAAGAGATTTCAAGCCTCTTTGTTCTTTCAGTTTTGTTGACTTCACTGAATTGGCTAAGCCAGTGTTCAGGTGGCTTTTTTACTCCTTCCCATGCTTCATTTTTGAGTGAGATATAGAAGACCCGTTTCACCATCACAGATATATGGGTTATATCAAAGTACTTAAACCAGGTGTGCATGGGGTAGTTGGGCAAAGTTAACCATAGCAACCATCCATCCCCTCTTCAGATTGTACTGAGGATGTGTATAGCCCCCTTCATAGTGGTGACTCCACTGCTGGAAGTAAAATTATTTCTGTTCACAGAAAAGTGCTACTGAAATATTCAATTGCAGACTTTAGTTGCTGCCTGATGTCACTGGCAGGCAGTTAATTTCCATGATGATCGCGAGTATATGAGGAGGATATGCAAATGGACTTCTCTTTTTAAAAAATCATAAAGGAGCTGCAGGCATTGGGTTGCTGGCACGAGCTCAGTTGGAGTTGTGTGCTGGTGCCTCATCACAGTGTTTTTGATAATGCCAACTGAATATAAGACTCTTTTTAATCACAGGATCAACCAGGTTAGAAAAGGCTTTCAAGATCATCAAGTCCAGCTGTTGCCCCTGCACTGCCAAGGTCGCCACCAAACCATGTCACTAAGGGTCTTGTCTACACGGTTTGTGAATACTTCCAGGGACAGTGACTCCACCGCTGCCCTGGGCAGCCTGTTCCAATACCTGACCACCCTTTTGGGGCAGAAATTGTCCCTAACATCCAGTCTAAACCTCCCCTGGTGCAGCTTGAGATTGTTTTCTCTTTTCCTATTGTTTGTTCCCTGGGAGAAGAGACCAGCCACCTCCTGGCTCCATCCCCCTTTCAGGTAGTTGTAGAGAACGATAAGGTCCCCCCTGAGCCTTCTCTTCTCCAGACTAAACACCCCCAGTTCCCTCAGCCATTCCTCATCACAGTTGTGCTCCAGACCCTTCACCACCTCTGTTTCCCTTCTCTGGACCTGCTCCAGCACCTCAATGTCTCTCTTGTAGTGAGGGGCCCAGAACTGAACACAGGATTTGAGGTGCAGCCTCACCAGTGCCCAGTACAGGGGGATGACCACTGCCGTGGGTCCTGCTGGCCACACTATTGTTGATACAGGCCAGGATGCCGTAGGCCTTCTTGGCTGCCTGGGCACAAGCTGGCTCATGTTCAGCTCCATCAGTCAGCACCCTGTCTATATGTACATGTACACACACACAGATATCATTCACATAGTCCCTGGACTGCCCTTGTAAAGATCTGTTTAGTTCATTGAGTCCATGACATTGGGCTATAACAACATGATTGGGTTATAACAGTCTTTTGGGGCAGGAAAGATGGTTTGTGGTGCTGGATTGCTGAATACCAAAGCCAGTTCTGATTCCATCACCGCTGCGCTTTTCCGGTTCAATCTTCATTAATCAAAAGAGACAGGGGTTCCAATCCTCAAATCTGGAGACAGATGCCATGACGTGCCCAATGTCCAGTGATGGACATATAGCCACCATAGGCATACAACCAAAGTGACAATATATACAGTATTATGTAGCAATTAACATCATATAGTTTAATTTGTTGGCTGTTCTCACCCAAAATCAAACCCCCATGAGGCACACATTGGAATTCCTCATCCTCCTGCATTACCTACCAAGTGCATCCAGGTCCTATTGCAAAACCCCCTTAATCCTACCTCTTTAATATTTTGACTCAAAAACCATATGCCATGACTTAACATAGGCGAACTGTGACTAAATTGTGACTTCGTGAGCTGAAATACCAGAACTATATCAGCAATGCCTCAAGGCTGCCTATGGGACCCTAAAGGACTCTAGATCAAGTGCTGTGCAGACTGATCTGCTCCAAATGGTAGCAGGCCCAAGCATGCCTGTCTTCAGGCTCTTCATATCATTTAGCCAGAGACCACTGTGTGCTACACAGCAGGTCTTAAGTAGTCTGCAGAGGCGTAAGAGCAGCAAGGGCTATTTTTCTCTGACAGAACTGAAGGACTGCTATCCTTAGTTATTTCCAGTGCCTCCTCTACTTGAAGTCAATCTGTCCTTAGCGCCTGTGTGCTTGGTGCTTTTTGTCAGTGCTAGGAGGTGTGCTAGTGCGATGGAAACTAGACACAGTGTATTCACCATGGGCTCTTGCTCAGTACTTTGAAAGCCTTGCAGAGCGAGATTGTCCTGAAATCCTTGGCTTAGGAAAAACTCATTCATATTGTTTGACTCCCATTAAAGCACATAGTGCCTTCTCTTGGCTTCTAACCAAGGGGAGGGGGCTGGTTTTTGAGGCCACTGCTACTGTTGTATGTCCTTGAGCTGATGTGTCTGTTCAAATAGTAGGTTACTTGTGATTCACAAAAGCACAACCTTGGTTACATTTCTTGCCAGAAGTAAAAGAGAGGAAGAGAATAAAGGCCTCCTAGAAATATCAAAAATAGAAAGGTTTACTTGATCTTAAGCATAGTATCTCTCAGCTTCCCCGCTTCTGTCAAGTCGCGTGACTTTCTGCTTTCTTTTCTGTGTTGTTTCTAAGAACATACCCCCTTCTGATAAGGTAGGAGAATTGCCAGGGTAGAGCACCAAGTCCTCTATCAGCTGTGGTCTCAAGGAAGACTGAATGAGACCTTAAGGCCTCAATGTCTGTTGGTTGTGTGAAAACCAGCTCCCAAAAAAGAATGCTGTCAGACCTGAAGAAGCAGGTGGAGTTGTCTTGAGCTTGGACCCTCTGCATGAGAGGCTGGAAGGCTCTCTGATTTATAGGAGGGAAGAAAATACTACTCCACAGCTGAGCACAATAAACCAAGTAAAACCTGTTGGTGTAAGGTTCAACAGCCAAACTGAAGGGGTTCACAAGAGGAGAACTAGGATGTGTACTAGATTTGCCTCTCCAAGAGTCCAGCTTTAATGAATATTTTCTACACTAGAACACTAGAGCTGCTTCTGGGTGCCCTTAAGGCCTATTTCCCTGTTCAGCTGTGTTGAAATGGAAATTCAGGCAACAAGAGCCCTGAAGCAATGGACATGGTCTCTGCTATGACCCTGCTTTGAGCATGGGAAAGCACTGCTGAAGATTAAGCTATCCAGGCTTGCTCTGGCAGTGTATTGGACTAGAGTCCTAAAGTGATTACTAAATTTGTCATTGGTTATCTAATTGAGTTTGATGTCTTGCTGTTACTTTCCTTGTGTAATCAGTTTGAGGAGAAATTGCTTGACTGTTTAAACATGTTGATTAAAAATTATGACTGGCTGTAGAAGCATTAATGAAATACTTTCAAATAACCCCTGTCACTTTTCAATTGCTAATTAGTGTGCTCTGAAAAGCACTTGGCTGTCTGTAGCCTGCATCCTCCCATTAGGCTGTGGGATAGGGATATATCAGCCTGTGATAGAGATAAGTAAGGGGCAGGCAGAATATCTGTGTACTCACATGAGTGACTACATGAAATAAATGATTACACATATTGGAGTATCTGTGATGGAGAGATAACATTGAAAATATTATGGAAAAGTTGAATTTACACAAAGCCACACACATACACAGGGATGAACTCACGGTTCCCCCTTGTGCTGTGAGGAGCATTTGCCTGTTAATTGTTGTCTCGTGGCAAATCCTTTAATCTGTGTTGAGAGCAGACTCTGCTGTGAGTATAACTGATTTGTATGCTTATGAGGGTTGACTAGAAAAAGGCAGTGAAGTACAGTATGAAGTTTCTGGCACTGGTACTACTAGTGCTCTCACTGCAAGATGTGCAAAAATTGTTGTCACAGAACATTTTTCTGGTACAAATAATAAAATGGTCTTTGTTGTGTAACTGCATAAATGAACCACATTAAAGTATAAAAAGATAGAGATTTAATTTAGTTGGGTTAGGGTTGTTTGGGGTTTTTTTTTCCTTTTGTTTTAATCATGCTGGAAATAGCTTGTCAGGAGACTGACAGAATGCTGGCTACAATGGGAAAAAAATAGACAGGTGAAACTGGCTTTTCTAAAATGCAGTTCCAAGTCTACCTGAATGAGGCAGGAGCCAACAACACTTGTGTTTGAATAGGTAGGAGCACAGGTGTTTCCATTTTAGTTTACTAAAGCAAGGGTTCTAATATCTAATTGGTTGATGCTGAAATCTAATGAGTTACTTCTGTCATCTGTGGTTGCATTGCTCGATGACACTGTGTTTCCTTTATTATTGTCGTTGTTTAGGCCAAAATTATTCTACTTAGTCATAGAAATGGGAAAGTAGTTCATACATAGGTCAGTAAGATGTTGGAATTTCTTTATGGTGTGAGATATGCTCTGGTAATTGTGTAGCTCTGCATCTAAGATCATTCTTGGGCAAAACTGCAGCATCTGTTCCTGTCCAAATGTTGCATGCTACTTCCAGGCATTCAGATTCACCACTGAGTTTTAGATGTGTTTGTGCTGCTCAGGGACATTTATCAGCATGTGTGAGATAGCATTTTTTTTCAGTCAAGTATCACACATTTCTAACTCAGGGAAGAAGGAAAACGCCCTGATTTTGTACTGAGATTGACAGTGATTTAAAGTCTATTCCTTAGCTTCATGAGGTTCTTACTCTGGGTTTTGGGTTGATGATTTTCTTTTTCTCTAGTAACAAAAGACTAACTTCTGGTTTCTCAAAACACAGCAATGTCTGGCAATGAGAATCTATGCAAGTATTACCTGTATTTGAAAACTTAAAAGATGGTAGAACTTGCTCAATTTCATTTAATATAACTGAAGATTTCACAGTAGAGACATCTCTTAAGATAATCTTTTCCAGCAGCAGGAGATCTTTCTTTGTTCCATGGACTTTGAGGGGGCCAGACAGACTTAACTCACATGGGGAATTTGTATGAGTTTTCTGTCTGATTCAAATCCCAAAAGTTATCATTCCAAAGGTATTAAAAAAGTGTCCAAGATGCTTTGTTAACAAATTAAAATGCAACTTTCGATAAAACATCAGGATAGCTTAAGTTGTTCAAGTCAATGTCTGTTATTTTGATATATCATATTTTACGTAACAAAAAATAATTACGTGTGAATTGGATACATCTGGGGTCAACAAAGAAGATCTTTATGATGTACAGCTCATCTCAGTTAGAAACAAAGAACTATCATTGTTGATGGCAAGTGTTTGAGGCAAAAAGCATCTTTCTATGGATTGTAATCCAGAGAACTGGGACTCCTTGTCAGCATTGTTTAAATTGTCCTTAGCGGAACCGAGGAATATGATCTACCTTCCCAGAACAAAAAAGTTCCAAAGGCCCGAGGGGCAGCTGTGCATGCTTTTGTGCTTGCTACAGCAGCCGTGCGCTGTTTCTTGATTTTCCTTTTTCCTGTAGGAAAAGAGGACACATATTTGGCTCACTCATGCCCTTGCACTCTTTACTTAAACCTATTTTTAACTGCACAAAGCTGAGTAAGAACTGGAGATCTATAATCCTGGTAAACTGTGTTGTAACCAGGGCTCCCAGTCCATGATTACTGATGAAATGCCTAGTTGCAAGCTCCTTATACTAGGGCTGTTCTTTAGTAGCAAGCAGGGTGGTGAAAGAAGTGGAAGTAGTTGTGCAGAAGGAAGAGGAGAGCCATCTCTCACTTACAAGTGAGTTTTAGGCGTTCAGCAATGACTTCACTGCACTTGAAGTTCATAGAGGTGCCTTTCTAATGTAATAATAGAACACCTCAGTATAGAGTACTATTTTTCAGTCTTGCTCAGTGAAGACCAGCCGTCGCCTAGGCTCTAATAGCTGATTCTTTCAGTCAGCATTTTCCCTTCCCATGTCTTTTTGCAGCAGCGTGCACCACACCTGCACCACTTTCATTTCCTAACTCAGATTTCAAATTCAGGAAATGTGGCTGGATTTTAGACTAGGATTATTTCACAACTCAGCTAAATGTGGAGACTGAGTGAAAACAGTAATGGGCCTTGCTTTCTGCTCTGTTAGATGATTAGTGCACAATCATTGCCACTGGAGGGAGAACTGAGCTGAATTCAGAGAGGTGGTGTCTACTGACATCCTGATCCTATGGTCTCAGAAACAGGCATGTGGTTTTCCCTAAATAGCAAAGGTTACTGCAAGCAAAGTGTTTTGTCATCCTGAAAATGAAAGATTCATCTGTAGAAGAGGTTTTCCGAAGTTAAGAGCAAAGACTTTGGGTAGGTTTGGGTTTGGATTAATGCTGGACTTTGTACTTTTTAACTGATTTAAAGCATGCAATATATTCTTGGAAAGCAGCTGTTGATATTGTAAGAAAATAAAAGTTTCGTACTGACAATAGAATTTATGAAGATATAATGGGATTTTTGATGGCTCTCTAAATCAGCAATTGAATAAAAGTATTTAAAAGTGTATTACTAGTCTGGTGTTGGCCTGAACATTAATGATAGGAACAGCAAGGATTTTGTCACTTCCACAGAACTTAAAGAAGCTAAGCATCTTTACTAACTGCATAACACTGGATGGCAATTGATTATAGAGAATGGAGACTGGGCTCAGTAGAGTGGTCTTCGCACGTACTGAATGCTGTTGCAACACTGCAGCCCTTGCTAGTAGGAGAAGAGACATGATGTACCATGGAGACAGTGGCTGTCAGATATAGAATGACAATGTCATGTGTCCTGTGCTTGAAAAAAAAAAATTTTTCAAAGTAGTCACTTCTTTGGGGGGGGGGGCGTGTATAGTTTTTCAGAGGACATTTTAATTTATTACTTTGTTGCTGTAGGTTAGCATAAAGCATGATAGGTTTTGCTCAAAGTGACAGCATATAGCGTGTTAAAATAGAAGGGCATTTCAGAATGGAAGAACAACAAAACATGCTTCCTACATTGCTAGAATCTTATTTTTCTGATGTTACTGCAAAGTTGTTGCTTTTCTTCTTGTCCAGGTGACATTTCATCAAAATGAATGCAGAAAATCTGTTCTAACAAAACAGCATTTTGTTCAGCAAAATCAGTGTTAAGAAAGCTTGGCCAATTTTTCTGATTGTGAACATGAATGATCTTTCAAAACCATTAACATTTTATAGAAAAAAATCACTAGGTTTAATATCTGCTTAATATTTTGTGAATGTTGTCGTATCTCATTTCAGGCATAAGATCAAAATAAAGCACAGTCTTATGAGCTGTCTGCACAATTCCTTTCCTGTCCTTACTGGCTTTTGAAAAATGAAGGAAAATCTGTGGGAAAGCTGTAATTCAAAGTCACTTGGTTTTATGGTTGTGTTGCAAAACATTTTAAGCAAGGTGTGACTGTTAGTCATGCATCAAGTATTGTGTCTGTGTAAACATCTGTGCTTGAAAATTATAAAGCAGATTGGTGCAGGGATTAGCAACTAGGAATTCTCCTGTTCTGTATTTGAAATCCGTGGGAATAGTTGCAATAAGGAAAGGAAGGAGCAAATACTGTCTGTAGTACAAAATTATTGCAACACTTTAGAAACCACAATGGCATTCAGAATTCACGTGGTAACAATATCACATGACTTAGGTCAGGTCCCAGCATCTTCTCTCGCAAAATGTGTTTGTCTCACCTCTTCAAGGCACTAGCTTTTATCAGTGTTTACATGTGTGAATTTGGGATTGCTGTTTAGGTTCTGCTTTTTGAAAACCTTGGGCCTGGCAGGTTCTAACAGTTATTGCTGTTGAAAGGGATGAGAAATCGGTCTTTCAAAACCAGGACTACTCACTGTCAGGTGTATGTTCTGCTTGTACTTGTTCAGGTAGACTCCAACAGTGCTCAGAAAGCTAAGCAGAAACTGATTTACAGCCAGGTCAATCATGAAGTTTTTTCTTCACTGCAACCTGAAATTTCATCAGTCTTCCTATATACTGAAATCAGAGCTTAAATCTGAAAGGTTTGGTGGAGAAGAAGAGAGAGGGGTACGACTTCTAGGCTCCTTTCAGAACAGTGTCCCTGTAATCCTAGTCACTGGTCTAGCAGTAACAGGGCTACTAAACAAGTGTAGATGCCTTCTGCAATTGCCAGTTACTGCTAGGCACCAATTCTTTATGAGTGCAGGCATACCAAAAGAGAATGAAGAAGACTGAAGATTTTTGATAACTGAATGAAGACAACCTCACAGGTTTTCATCTGCACATAGCCAGTTGACAGTCAAATTATCTGGGATGTTCCACAAACACCATGGCTAGCAGTTGGTTTTAACAGGAGATCTATATGTAAATAAAGTCTCCCCTTAATAGTGTTTTGTGTCTAGCTTGAAATGGAGGTGGATTTTGTGTGCGCTCTTGTGAAATAATGGCACAAACCCCACATTTTCAATTTCAGGAAAGTTTTACTTTGAAGTCCTGCCATTTTTAATTTTGCAGGTTTCTCTGATTCTTTTTTTTTTAATATATTTTTTCTTCAATAGTACATTTTTACAAATGTTTCAAACTAAAATTGTTGTTGAAGGAGAAGCTCTACTTAGTGACTGAAAATATACACATGGTAAAGATTAGTCATAGAATCATAGATCTGGTTGGAAATTGACCTCTGGAGGTGTCTAGTCCAACCCTCTGCTCCAACCAGGACATGCTCATCAGGTTGTTTAGTGCTTTGTATAGGCCAGGCAAATTTGGAAAACTTGGAAGGATAGAGTCCTCCTGATCTATCAGAGCCTGGTTCCAGGAATGCACCACTCTCATGAGGAGGAGGTTTTTCCCTATGTCCAGTGGAAACTCAGGCTTGTTGGCTCAAATTTCCATTTTCTCTGTAACTCTCTCATTTAGGCAACGGATGACTGCAGCCTGACATCCTCAATCTCACCTTTTCTTCTCTAGACTGAACAGACACAGTTCACTCAGCCTGTCCTTGTACATCATGTGCTTCCACCCCTGGAACTCGTGTGTTTAGTGGCCCTGCTCTGGACCTGCCCTAATGTTGGCTTCTCTTTTTTATGGGCAGTCCTTGCACCAGTTGCAGATACAGCTGCAGCCTCATCAGTGCTATGCAGAGGAAGTACTCACTTTCTTCCAGCAGCTGGCCACATTTTTGCTACACAGCCCAGGCTGCAGTAGGCCTTCATGAGCAGACTGTTGAATCATGTTCTGCATCCTGTCCACCACAGTTCCTTTTCTGGCCAGTCATGCCCCAGCTTGCACTGCTGCCTGTGTTTATTTTGTCCCAAGGGCAGAAGCTTTCTGTTTGCCTTGAAATTCCATCAGGCTGCTATCCATAACTTCTTTGTCACATTCTTTTTTACTCATCTTCACAAACCATGTGGCCTCCTAAAAAGCTGACCCGTCATGATATAGAGGAGATGCTTTTTGTTTGTTCAGGGAATTCTGGTAGCCATAGACATCATATACTTTATGACTATGTACTACCCAAACCTAGATATAGTTGTTTCTTAGGGAAGCAACAGCTGGCTGTCGTGAATACACAACTTGTAGCAGTTTGTTTGGATATGTTTTCTTTCTGTTGCAGAAAGGGTATGTGTCCTTGCCCTTTCTGTATCGAGGTGCATTGGTAGATTGTTCTCCAGTTCTTGCTATACTCCTGAAATAAGCATGGACCTGGGATTCCGTTAATTTATCTTTTTATGACATCTTGTAGCAAAGCAGATTCATAGTGAACTGAAGAAACAGAACAATACATCTGTCCTCATAATAAAATACTTAAAGATGCCACCCTTGTTTAAAAAAAAGAAAAAAAAAAGAAAGCCATTATGATTCAAAAGAGATCTTTTTTCTGCTAAGAAATCGATATTTGAAGCATGGGTTTAAGTGTGTAGAGGTATAACTACAGTGTCTGTAGTAGTTTCTGCTCAACAGAAAGGGTCACTTCAGAGAACTGTGGAATACATCTGAAAGATACGAGCTTAACAGTGCTACAAGCACTTCTAGAGGGAATGCTACTCCTGCTAAGTAGAAAATGACAGATTTTAGAGAAGCTTCTTTTAACATGGCATGATTTGTTCTCCTGCTGTAGCTTTCTGTGTCATCTTAAACTGTTTTTAGTTGCTGATGGAGACTGACTCCAGTTTTTAACACTTATATTTGTCCCTGGACACTTGACTGGAAAAGTCAAGTTTGGAGCCACAAGTTAGGGTGTGGGACATGAAGTAAGCTGTAAAAACCCTCTACCTTGGCCTTATTTAACATCTTGAAGTGTAAAAGGTGTCCTTTGCTTTTGTTTTATGCTGGCTAAACTCTATGCTATTAAAATAGCTTGTATAACATGCTAAAGACAGCAGACACTGAAGAGTCACTGCTGGGAAGAGATGAGGTCAACTCTACCACTACTGTACTATATGGCAGTGTGGGTGCTACCCCTCAGAGTGACATTATGTTGGACGGGTTGCTTTTGCAGAAGCAGACAGGGCAGTTATTACTATGTGAGTCTTCCCTATATAATCATGAGCCTTCCCTCAAAAGAGGCAATGCAGTGTGCAGGCAGGTCATCTAGGAACTGAATGCTTCTGTATGCTGTTGTGGTTTAAGCCCAGCTGGTAACTCAAAACCATGCAGCTGCTTGCTCATGCCCCCTCTTCTTACCTCTTGCTCTCGGTGGGATGGGGAGGAGAATCAAAAGAATGTAACTCCAGGGGTTGAGATAAGAGCAGTCCAATATCTAAGGTATAACACAAACCACTGCTGCTACCACCAGTAATAATAATGATAAGGGAAATAAAAAGGGAAGAGAATATAAATCTAAAAAGGGAAGAAAAAAAACAAACCAATAAACACAAATGATGCACAATACAATTGCTCACTACCCACCAACCGATACCCAGCCCAACCCGAGCAGAGATCTGGGCCTTCCAGGTAACTGCCCCCAATTTATATACTGGGCATGACATGCTGTGGTGTGGAATACCCCTTTGGTTAGTTTGGGTCAGGTATCCTGTCTGTGCTTCCTTCCGGCTTCCCATGCCCTTCCTCACTGGCAGAGCGTGAGACTGAACAGTCCTTGATCAGGGTAAGTGCTACTGAGCAGCAACTAAAACACAGGTGTGTTACCAGAATTGTTCTCAGACTAAAGCTGAAACACAGCACTGCACCAGCTACTAGGAAAGAGAAAAATGGCTGTTACAGCTGAACCTAGGGCAGGTGTGGAAGTCACAGACTGGTTCCTGCCTGCAGAAAGGCTTAAGGATAGCAGCAGGTGAAAGTCTTATGCCATTGATGTTGGGAATGGGCTCATCTGCAGAAGTTTTCCCAGCTGAAACCACCAGATTCTGCACATAGCCATGCTCTGGGCAGATGCCACAAGGCTGGAATGGGTGTTGTCAGACCCGTGGGTAGCAGGACAGAGCAGGGAAGGCCTTGCTTCATCTGAGTGAGTCTCATGGCCTGCCTGTGTGTCTAATGAAGAGAGCCTCAGCCCTCTGGCAGGCTGAAATTAATGATACATTTTAGCCCAGAAGTAATGATTAGCTGTAGTGAACCGTAAACAGGGAAACACTTGGGCAGGACAGGAAAGGGGATGTGCTCTAGCCCATCTCCAGCCTTGCACCTGCATCCAGAGAGAACGTGGGATGAAAGCAACATACTGGGTTAGGCTGCCTGTGTGTTGTAGTGTCCTTGGGGGTTTGCAGGCTGTCATTGTCTGTCAGGATCTGGCCACTGTCTTGTCCTGTCACCCAGCAACTATCTGTACGTTGTTATCCTACTTTCCCTTCCATGAAGGAGAGCCTGTTGTGGTTCTGCTCCCCTCTTCCCTGTGCACAAGCATGAACTAACACTATGCTTTCCTTGCAGGAGCAGTCAAGGTTTTATGCACATGAAGCTGATGAAGACCAAAGAGAAGTACATCCTGGGTCAGAACAGCCCTCCCTTCGACAGTGTTCCTGAAGTCATCCACTACTACACTACAAAAAAGCTGCCTATCAAAGGAGCAGAACACTTGTCACTGCTCTACCCTGTGGCTGTGCGGACCCTCTAATAATCTAGTCTCACCCCTTCCTGTGGATGGGAGGTGAGAGGTAAGCTGGGTTGCACAGAATTCATTGCTGGAATTCAGTGCTTGAGTCTGTGATGAAGTGGCAGCCTTTAGTCTTGGGATTGTGGGCGCTCTGTAGAGTTGTGTATGGTACTCTTATGCTGCAGGGTGCCTCCAGAACCAGGCTTCTACATAACAGAAAGAAATCTTATTTTAGTACTTAAGAGAACAGACAACCTTCACAGAGCTTCTCTGTGATTGAAACTACTTCCCAACAGTTCTTCCTCCATGTTTTGAGAGGAATCAACAAGTTCTTCTCAGCAGTAAAACACCAGCAACTTTTATTCTCTTGCTATCCTGAGAAACTTCGTAATGGGAAAGAGTAACCTGACTCTGAGGGACCCCAGAGTCCCTTGGCAGACCTGAGAAAAAGCTGCTTAGCAGGCGAGTCCCTGTGGCTCTGCTCACTTAGCCTGGTGGGTTTTGGGGGATTTTTAATGCAGTTTCTTGAGGTAGTCAAATGTTGAACTCCTATTAGGCACACAATCTTAAAACAATTTTGTAAAAGCAAATCACAGTCAATTATTTATGAAGATGGAATGTAATGAAAAAGTAATTTGTTATATATTTTTATCCTTTTTGGTAAAATAATCTCTTAAGGGTTACTGTATTCATTTGCAAGTTTCACTCATAGATGCAGGCAGCTAATTCTGTTTGGTGCAGTTAAACTGTAATGTTTTACATAGTTAAGAATGAGGCATTTTAATATATGGGTTAGTATTTATGCATGTGGGTGGTCAAAGGCTTTTATAAAGCTTTGTAGGCAAAATCTTCACTTGCTCATTCATCTGTATCAAGCAGTCATCCTGCTGAGATAGCAGACTAACAAGTGTGTGTAATACTGCCTTTCCGTAAGATGACATTTGCAGCTGTACAAATGAGAACTTTGGTATGTAGCAGAAATTTGTTTTTCTGGTGTATCAAGACATTTTTAAAACAAGGTCCCTTGACACCTACCTTCTGGCCAGTGTTCATTTTCACCATAAGCAGAAGCCTCCTGCTGTATTTCGGTCACTGTCAGCCAGAAGCACTGCACAAGCTGCTCTGAACCTTCGTCCTGCCAACTCAGTGCCCATCTACATGACAGATATTTTCTACATGCTCTGTGCGCTTGTTCAAGGGGATAAATGAAATATATATATATAATTGTGCAGAAATTAGAACTGAACAATCAATAGCCTGGTAGTCCTCATTTTGTGCCATTTCCTACCTATGTCTAGAATGATGTGCATTAACCCATCAGCTGTTGTAGTAGCAAACTGGTTATATGCAGTATATGTATTTTACAGGCTGCAACAGGAGTGTGAAATTGCGTGTTATTTAATTCAGCTTTCTTACCTACTACTCTTCCATTTTATGTATGCTTAGAAAGAAGTGCGAATAGGAGAATTGTAATGGAATAACCACTTACTGCCTGTAAAAGTAGTGCTTCATTATATTGTCTAATCTGATAAGAACCTCAAGGATGTCCTGTATAATGTCACTGGTGATGAATGTTCTGCTTCCTTTTAAGCTTGCCTTGTTCTTTATGTGACATCCAACACAGTTTGTACCGGACTGGATCCCATATGTGAGGAGCCCATTGTCATTCTGTGCAGCAACAG
Source organism: Psittacus erithacus (assembly GCA_009867235.2). Classification (NCBI taxonomy): domain Eukaryota; kingdom Metazoa; phylum Chordata; class Aves; order Psittaciformes; family Psittacidae; genus Psittacus; species Psittacus erithacus. The sequence continues at coordinate 8,053 of WYDI02009239.1, read as the reverse complement.
TAGTGGGTCAGGCTGCAGCTATCTCACCCAGAATTTGACTCTGCATTGTAATAGGCTCTTGGTGATTTTCTGAGAGAAGGGTGGCACAGTAGAGTACAAAGAGACAACATTCCTCTCCAATAAAACCAAGCATCCTCTTTTTCACATACTCACCTACAAATGCTTTTTGTTTCCCTACAGTCTTTTCAGAACTCTTCATTCTCCTCCTAACATCACCCAATTGGTAAGAGCATACAGGCACTTTTAAATCAGCACATTCTTCTTCCACCAGTGTAGGAGTACATAAGGGTGGCAGAGCTTGCAAAGGTTAGGAATTAGATTGAATCTGCTGCTGAGTCTTTGCCTGTGTGGCCTCTTGCAACTCCATCATGCCCCTTGAGACAGAGGTATGTCACACTTCTTTTGCATGTTGAAGTGCATTTTTGAGAATTTGGCAATATTGCTGTTCTGTGGCCGATTTATTCCTGTAATGGAAAAGTATGCCCCTACTCTCTCTAAAGGCGATTACCTGTAGAAACCAACAACAACCAAGGCTTTGCCAGGCTTCTTTAAGCACCATTGTTTTTACCTCATGGGGATAACTGTTGTACCAGATCTTGTCATGGGCATGATTGAAAGTCAGCTGAAGCCAGCAGGTGCCATTTTATTGCAGTCTGCAGATTTTGGGTTGGGATCCCTTGCTTCATACAAATCAGGTGAATAAGCATCACACAAATGTGTGTACAGTTTATTACAGCTTTCAGGATCAGATCAGGGTTCTTGATTCAGCCAGAGGAAATAATCCCAGAAAATGTTGGTTGTCTGTGGGGGAAGTGTTTTGGTTTTTTTTAATTATTATTATTATTATTTTTTAAAAAAAATTTTAGAAGGAAGTGCTCATTAATTGCAGAATAAATAAAATGGGGATTTTTGTTTGCACTGTAATGCTGTCTTTGTTTATTTAAGTGATTGTATGATATTTTTCCAGTGAAGGAATATTCTTCCCAGACTTTTTAATGTACAGTGAAAACGCGGCGTGTTGCAGTATGTAGTATTGCATATAGGTGGAAGATCTCGTAGCGATCATGCCTATATAGCATATTAAAAGTTTATTAAAAAACCCCAAACTTTTCCGTTTTCTTCCTTTAATTGTTACTGTTAATCAGATCATCTTGAACAGCTAATAGTAGAAGCAGCCTTTCGGAACAACTTGTGTTTGTGTGTCTTGATGTGTAGTGAAAGTCATCATTAGGCTATAATCTGGTTTGGAGTGAGTCTCAGTTCTGCCCTGAGTAATTCTCTTGACAACGTACACTTTTGAAAGGGCTGTGCCAAAACTACACAGGTGCATGTGTGAATGATATTGCTGTCAAATTGCTTGAGGTGCTCAAGGAATCCAGTTATTGCTGTTTACAGCGTAACACTAGTGAATCACTTTTTGCAGACTTTGTAAGAGTTGTTAATTAGGCTTCTATTTGGATGAGTATTTCTCAGTGTAATGAAAGCCCCCAAGCTGCGAACATCTGTATGATGGATAGGAGAGTGGCCAAGATTACATCTTACAGCTCCTTCCATAATTGGAAAAATCATAAAGGTTTGTGGATGTACAGTCATCACTGTGGCTTCTGTACTTGATAATAGTGTATTCTCTGAGATGAAGTCTTCAGAGCCTGGATGCAATATGCAGGGCTCTCTGAAGTGCAAAGGTACAAAACACAGATTTCTAGGTTCTCAAAGAACATGGCCTGAGTCTGTGCTTCAAGGAAAACTGGTGCTGCTTGGAGGCTGACATATTTATATGCTACTCCTTGTGATTCCAATGAGGTTCAGGATTTGCCCTTTCTCTTGCTGTCATGGCTCAAGTTAGGTACACAAATACTGTGTGACAATGTTGGTGGAGGCTACACATGCCACTTTTCACTCAAGCTCTGATTCCATATTCAACCTGCAGCACTACTAAGCTACTATCTGGGGTACTGAGTTGGTCCTCTGTTGCTGTTTAGTCGCTCATGTTGTCCTCAGGTTGTACCTAGGCTGGTGCCTGAGCTGAACAAGGAATGTCTTAACTCTTGTTTAAATAACTAAATAAACAAACAAACAAACCCACCCAACACACTGCTGCTCTAGCTCCTTGTGGGAAAAACAAAACAGAAATTAAACAGACACATCTTCACCCCTGGTTTGAGCAAGGGGAGAAGGGAATGAACACAGTAGAGTCAACTGGGTTTTGTACATCCTTTCCTTTTTAATTATCTGAGATGATCCCATATAAAACATTGCAGATTTCTTCCTTTTGTTACTTCCTGCTGGAGTCCCCCGTAAGAAGGGAAGAAGAAAGGAACGAAGGAAAGAGCAGCAGAAGCCAAAGAAAGTTGCTGGTGTGAAATGAAGCAAATAGAAGTCCTACTAAAAGGATGTTCATAGATTGCAAGGGATAACCATTTACAGTCCCATTTTCTGCAGTGTGTTGCTGCCTGTGCCAGATCTTGAGCTTACTCTGAGAACCATATACCCACAGTCAGAGTTGCTGTGTACCTCAGTGTTCTAGACCTTGTAGTTAGTTCTGTGACAAGATCCATCTGAACACTGCCTGTATTCAAGTGTCTTTCAGGGTCTCTGGATTGCAGTTATTGCTGCTGACAGTTCCCAGACACAAAGCTACCACAAAACAAGAAAGACATTTAAGCATTCCCTTGGGATGGTAGGATTCTGACAAATGCACATTCCTGGATACACTAACTAGCCAAACCACTATAATTGGTTGTGTAAGTAAGATTGGTTTATGTGGGGAACCAAGCAACAGCAACCCTTACAACAGGTAAAGCTGGAAATGGCACAGGAAATAGGCCTGGCCCCTATCCAAACTGGTGATAAATGCAAGTTATCCTATATATCACCTCAGCAGATGCTGCAGGCTCCTGGAGTGTGTGGCAAAGGAGCCCTGATTAATCCAAGGCTGATCATTGAGATTTTGGAGCTGCACCTACCAGGGGTCAGAGAAATTAATTGCACAACTCAGGAGAATAAGATCTATTTCCATCTATAAAAGAGTCCAAGCAGCATCTGAAATTCCATTAACAGAACAACCGCTTACATAAGTGCTCCAAATGCCTGTGCAAGAATCATAGAACTATAGAACCAGCTGGGTTGGGAAGGACCTTTAAGATCATTAAGGCCAGCCATTACCCCAGCACTGCCAAGGCCACCACTAAACTATGTCACTGAGGGCCTTATCTGCATGGTTTGTGAGCACTTGCAGGGATGATGACTCCGCCACTGCCCTGGGCAGCCTGTTCCAGTGCCTGACCACCCTTTTGGGGAAGAAATTGTCCCTAATATCCAGTTTGGTCAACTACCTGCTCTTCATGAACCCCTGCTGACTGGGCCTGATCCCTCCCTTTTCCTGCACATGCTTTATGATCTCACTTAGGATCATCTGCTCCATGACCTTCCCCAGCACTGAGGTCAGGCTGACAGGTCGGTAGGTGCCAGGGTCTTCATTCCTGCCCTTTTTTTTTTAGAGAGGCATCACACTGGCCAACCTCCAATCCCCTGGGACCTGCCCACTAGACCAGGACTGTTGATAGATGATGGAGAGCGGCTTAGCAAGCTCCTCTGCCAGCAACGTCAGCACTCTTGGGTGTAACCCATTCAGCCCATGGATTTGTATATGTCTAAGTGGAGCCGGAGGTCTGAACCATTTCTTCCTGGATTATGGGGACTTCAGTCAGCTCCCCATCTCTGCCTTCCAACTCAGGAAACTGAGTACCCTGAGGATACCCAGCATTAAGTCTCCTCATCCCCAGTCACTAGGCTTCCCTGAGTATCAGGTAGAGAATGGAGGATTTCCTTGGCCCTCCTTTTATTGCTAATATATTTGTAAAAGTACTTTTTATTATCTTTCATGGCAGTGGCCAGATTTAGTTCCATCTGTGCCTTCGCTTTTCTAACTTTCTCTCTACATAACCTAAAAACATCTATATACGTTTCAGGGGGTAACTGTTCTTTCTTCCACAGGTGATAAATTCTTTTTTCTTTCCTGAGTTCAAGCAATATCTGCCTGTTCAGCCAGATTTTCCAGATCCAGAGACTTCCTACCCTCAAGCAGGTCAACTCTCCTGGCTAATTTTGTCTCATCTGGAAACTGAGTATGCACTTTATCCCCTCATCCAGCTCATTGATAACGATATTAAACAAAACTGGAGCCAATACTGAGCCCTGGGGAATGTCAGTTATGATGGGACACCAACTGGGTTTAACACCATTCACCACCATCCAGCTGGTTTTATACCCAGTGAAGAGTGCGCCCATCCAAGCCATGAGCAAGTTTCTCAAGAGAATGCTGTGGGAAACAGTGCCAAAGGCTTTACTAAAGAGTAGGTAAACAACATCCACAGACTCCCTCGTCTGCTTAACAGGTCGGCTTGTCACAGAAGGAGATGGTGTTAATCAAACGGGATCTGCCCTTCATATAGCCATGTTGCCTGGACCTGATCGCCTGGTTGTTCTGTATCTGCCACATGATGGCACTCGAGATCTGCTCCATGACCTTCTCTAGCGCCGAAGCCAGACTGACAGCCCTGTAGCTACCGGCTCCTTCTACCAGCTCTTCTTGCAGATGAGCATCAGGTATAGTAACTTCCAGTCAACAGGGACCTCCCCGGTTAGTTAGGACAGCTGACTGAATTTGATTGAAATGATTGAAATCGGCTCTGTGAGCATATCTGCCAGCTCCCTCAGTACCCTTCGGCGGATCCTATCCAGCCACATAGACCTATGTGTGTTTAATTTGTGTAGCAGGTCCCTAACCCCTTCCGATTGGATTATGAGGGTATTGTTCTGTTCCCCATCTCTGTCTTTCAGCTCACTGGATATACTTACAGAAACGTTTGTTACTGGCTTTTACTGCAGTAGCCAAATTAAGTTCTGCAGTAGTCAAATTAAGGCCCTTCTGGTTTTCTCCCTGTATAACACCAAAACACCTTTGCAGTCCTCTGTTTTGGAGCCATTCTTCCAAAGGTCATAAACTCCCTTTTTTTCTTTTTTACTTTAATTTCTCCTGATTCAACTTTGAGCAAATGATAGTGGAATCATACCTTGGTTATTTTAAAATGTGTGACTGAACTGAAATCAAGCAAATTAAGGTTGATTGTCAACCTTCTTGATTTGTTTCTTCTGAGTTCTTTTTATTTGACTGCTGTTGCTTCCAGAATATGTAATACTGGTGGTGTTATCAGAGGGCTAGGATGCACAGAACAACCAACACTGTCAATAACCATCTCAGCTGCAGGACAGAGCCCTTTCCCACACCATCAAATAAGCTGCAGGCTGGTCGTGGATTTATTAGGCACAGCTCTAGTCATTCCTCACCATTCTGAGAAGCCCAAAGCCTTCCTGAAAACACACACTATTCTGAAATTACTGAAGCTGCAAACTTCTGTGTTATTTCAGCGTGGGGATACTAATGCGCTGCGCATCCATCCTTCACGGCTTCAATTTCTTCACCTTATAGCCTTGTGCCACCCAGCGGCTGAAGTAAGAAGCTGCTTCATGTGCAAAACGGGGTTTTCTGCTTTTAAATGAACGCATTAATCAAACCCAGAGAAACTATAGCAGGAACTATTGTGATTTTTTTGGGTATTTTTATTGAAGCTCCATGTTAACTGAAAGTTCATCATTTGAGGTTTTTCTTGTTACTGAGTTCTAGCATTCTGGTTATTTCAACAAGAGAAACAAGAAAAAACAGAAATAGTTTTGCCTGCTTGTGGTCATTTCAGTTTGGATCTCCACTTTTGTATTTCTTTTCCTTCCTTTATCTTAATGTCCCATTACTCCTCCACCAATTGGAATAGCTTAGATCTAAACATCAAATAACTTGGATTCAGTTTTGGAAAATTAAAATGTACACATATATATTTATACATGTTTTGATGCAAGAACAAAAATGTTGCCTTTTAATTTATTTTATCTTCTTTCAGCCCATTCAGTCTTGATGGGCCAGTTAGACAGTGCAGTCCCCAGGACTGTGGAGGGGCTGAAGTGGGGGCATTGGCTGGCTGCATGCTCTGCCCAGAAATGCTGACACTCTCTAAGCTGGCATAGGGCTGCAGGGAAAGGGACAGGGGAGACAGAGCTGAACATGAGCCAGCTTGTGCCCAGGCAGCCAAGAAGGCCTACGGCATCCTGGTCTATATCAGCAATAGTGTGGCCAGCAGGACCCAGGGCAGTGATCATCCCCCTGTACTGGGCACTGGTGAGGCTGTACCTTGAATCTTGTGTTCAATTCTGGGCCCCTCGCTACAAGAGAGACACTGAGGTGCTGGAGCGGGTCCAGAAAAAGGCAGTGGAGCTGGTGAAGGGCCTGAAGCACAAGTGTGATGGGGAATGGCTGAGGGAACTGGGGGTGTTTAGTCTGGAGAAGAGAAGGCTCAGGGGGGACCTTGTTGCTCTCTACAACTACCTGAAAGGAGGATGGAGCCAGGAGGTGGCTGGTCTCTTCTCCCAAGGAACAAATAATAAAAAATGATGAAACAGTCTCAAGCTGCACCAGGGGAGGTTTAGACTGGATGTTAGGAACAATTTCTGCTCCAAAAGGGTGGTCAGGCATTGCAACAGGCTGCCCAGGGTAGTGGTGGAATCGCCGTCCCTGGAAGTGTTCATAAACTGTGCAGATGATGCCCTCACTGGCATGGTTTAGTGGTGGCCTTGGCAGTGTTGGCGCAATGGTCGGACTTGATGATCTTAAAGGTCTTTTCCAGCCCAGCTGATTCTGTGATTCTGATTCCATGACTGAAGTTCCCGGCTTGGCCATACAGGGGCAGGGCATGAGGAAACTCCTCCAGAAGTGGGCCTGCTCCCACAGGCAGGGAACTTCGCTCCCGAGTTCTCATGTCCTTCTGTCCTTGTACTGAGAGATGACCCTCCTCAGAATCTCTTTGTCCTGGGGACCCAGCTCCCCCATGGGGCAGAGTTCAGCAGGGAAATCAGAGGGTTCAGGTTCAGCTAGGTGATAGACATAGATGCTTGCAAAACCAGGGAAGCAGACGTAACCCTTGGCCATCAGCACAGGTATGGCGCGGAGGAGATCCCCCATCTCATAAAAGGAGAGGCTGGGAGAGAGGAGCACTAGATCCTGCTGTTCTCCAGGCAGCCCACATGACCTGCTGCTCATTACCCCTGCTCTGCTCTAATTGCTGCCTCTGGCTGTTTTCTCAACACTGAAAGAATGCAGATGTCTTGGTTTCCTCATCATCTGCTGGACTCCCCACTACTCAATTCCTTAGATATCAAATCCCAAACTCCCACCCCAAAATCCTGCTGCCCCCTAGCAGTGCTTTGCTGCCTCACATGATGCTGTAATAGGTGTGTGGTAGATGTTCAAGGGGTCACCCTGTTCCAGTGCAGCTTGGATTAGTCCATGACAAATGGTAGGACTGTGCTTCCACCCATGGAGCAGTCAATTCTAGATGTATTAAACACCCCTTCACATGAAAGCAAGCTGTTACACTCTGCTGTCAAAAAAAATGAGAAAAACACAATGACAATACTTGTTGTCTCTCCTTGACCCCAGTTTGCACTGGAGCTTTAACCCATCAAGTGCACCCTCAGCAAGTTTGCCGATGGCACCAAGCTGTGTGGTTTGGTTGATATGCTGGAGGGAAGGAACGCCATTCCAGAGGGACCCTGACACGCTTGTGAGGTGGGCTGATGCCAATCTGATGAAGTTTAACCATGCCAAGTGCAAGGTCCTTCCCCTGGGTGGGAGCAATCCCAGGCACAGCTACAGGTTGGGCAGAGAAGGGATTCAGAGCAGCCCTGCAGAGAAGGACCTGGGGGTGTTGGTCGATGAGAAACTGAACATGAGCCAGCTTCAGTGTGCGCTGGCAGCCCAGAAAGCCAGCCGCATCCTGGGCTGCATCTAAAGGAGCGTGACCAGCAGGTCGAAGGAGGTGATCCTGCCCCTCTACTCTGCTCTCGGGGGACCTCACTTGGAGAACTGTGTGCAGTTCTGGTGTCCTCAGCATAAAAAGGACATGGAACTGTTGGAACAAGTCCAGAGGAGGGCCACGAGGGT
>WYDI02009234.1:0-22376 GCA_009867235.2 Psittacus erithacus | reverse complement strand
GAAGGGAAGGGAAGGGAAGGGAAGGGAAGGGAAGGGAAGGGAAGGGAAGGGAAGGGAAGGGAAGGGAAGGGAAGGAGAGAGGAGGGGAGGGGAGGAAGAATTGTATTTGCTGCCAGTTCATAAAAATTCATCTCTGCCACTCCTTCCTTTTCATGCTCTGACCCTGCTGTAGTGTGGGATGCCTCCCACAGGATACAGTCCTTCACAAACTGCTGCAATGTGCGTCCTTCTCACTGGTTGCAATTCAAGAACTCCTTCAGTGTGGGTTCTTTCCATGATCCATCAGGAATAGACTGCTTCAGCATCAGTCTCCCGAGGCTCTAGTTTCTGGAAGGAGCATATGGGCTGTCCATGGGCTGCAGCCTCCTTCAGGACGCATCCATCTACTCCAGTGTGGGGTCCTCCAGAGTACGGATATCTGCTCCTGTATAGTCCTCCATGGACTCCAGGAGCAAAACTTGTTTCACCACGGTCTTCTTCACGGGCTGTAGAAGGAGTATGTGCTAAGGCACCTGGAGAACATTCTCCCCCTCCTTCTTCTCTGACCATGGTGTTCCCTGTGTTACTTCTCATTCTGTTCCCTCTGTCTCTGTCCAGTGTTTTTATCCCCTTCTTGATCCTGGCTGACAGGCTCAGCTGTGCCCTGTGGCAGGCTTTTTTGGAGCCAGATGAAACCAGCTGTATCTGGCTGCTTCTGGCACATGGTAATCCCTGGCTTCTCATAGAGGCTGCTCCACAAGGTCCACCTCCCCAAACTTACTGCTTAAACCCAACAGAATGTGGTTTATTGTGTGAGGCTAACACAATAAATAGAATGCAGAGGCACAGAAAAAATAGCAAAAAAAAAAAAAAAGAGGATGGAAAAGAAAGGAAAACACTACAGAACATAGTTTTGTTTTTCAGCTGCTTCTGAAAACTTGCAAAAACTGATAAAGGTAACAGACAGTAAATTCAAAATTTAATTGAAAAATAACAACATGTGTTGAAATATATTGCAGAAGACAAGGCAAAAGGGATTTTTTGGTACCTTAGGACTAAGACTACTGTACATGCTTGGCATGCTGTCCCTAGCCGCTTAAATGCTGCTTACAGGAGTTGGGACATACTTCTATGGCAAGCAGCCCTGCAGATAGGACAAAGCGAAGATGAAAAATCTCACATCTTGGGAAGCCATTTAGCGATATGACAGTCGTCACAGTTTAATTCAGGTCTTTAGCATTTTTTCCTAAATAGACTATCTGGAAGCTCTAATGCATCAGTTTAGGCAGATATGGGAAGGCAGCTATAACAGAGCTGCTGCTGCTTTGTGCATTTGTTCTTTTCTTCTAAATGGTAAAAAATACATTTATTCAGTTTCTGAATTAGACTTTCGATCAAACTCATACCTTTTTAGTTTCTCGTTCCTTATTAGCACAAGCTATTTTGGATGCAAAAGGATGCACAGCAATGGGGAAAGTTTGTTCCTTCCCCCACAAGTGACACAAATGTGGGATGGAGAGACTAGATATGACTACACTTTCACATAGCTTCAGCTTTAGGAACATCTACTACTGAATACTTTAGAAGAATTTTCTATCCCAAGTTAAATACAATAAGACTAAAGAATGAAAGAAGTCAAGAACTTCAGCATACATGCAGCTGGGAGGGCAGCCTCCCATTCTCTGTTCAGCCTCAGTGAGGACAGGTGGTTGGATTGTTTCAGGACGGGATAAAGACAAACTATTTGAGAACTTTTCTTCCTTCAGGAACTGTTTAAGACAAGCCTGGCTCACACTGTGTCAGTTATGCTTGGGAATATATAATTATAAAAAATTAATGAAGTTGCAGTCTAATTAAACTTCATTAAGATACGATCATCCTTCTTTCTGCTGTGTCCAAATCAATAGGGTTTTGATAATAAAAAATTTACCTTTACCTTTCAAGGAAATATCATTCAGATTTTAATTAGGATAGAAAAATCATTATATTCTCTAAGGAGTGATTTTATTTCTCTGCCTTTTGTTCATGTTTATATAAAGTTTGTGCCACATCACCTGCAATCCAGTTGCAGTCATATCCTGCTTTGGATTTTTGTCACATTTTCTAACCTTAAGCCTATTGCAGTCCAACATCTCTCTTCCATGTGCAGTCAGTGGTCTCTTACAGTCAATGACATTTTATAAGCATACAGGTGATGTCAAAATAACCCAATAATCTAACAACCAAAACTCCAAGATTTTATTGTCAAAGTTGAAGATAAACACAGATCAGTACTAAAAAAGGGTTCTGAAACCCTTAATTTGCTCCACTTCCATCTGATGTATCCTTAGAGTTCTTGGATCTCAGCAATGAAGTAATGACAAATCATTTGGAGCCAAAATCTGTTTTAAAAATCTGTTAACTCACTCAAGGCATACAATATTTTAACTGAAAACAGAACTGGAGGATGTCATCACAAAATCTTTAAGCTGGATACTGTGTCATGATCCTCTAAATTGCAAGTAAGAATGGTACAGTGGTACAATATTACTTCTGCTGATGAAGAATATAAGAACATATTCCAAAATTAGTTTCTTCATTGGTCGCATTCCAACATGTTCACTGTGTGAGAAAAAAGTCCCGCACAAGTAACCGAAAGCACACAGTGTAAATAAGACTGCTTAAAAAAATTATTTAAGGCAGTATGTGGACCTTACATATGTGATTTTTAGGCTTATTAACAACTGCAGTGTGCTTTCTGTGGAAGAGGTATTTTTTTATTTAGTATTTATACATCCCTGGTGATATAAAACAATTTGTGTTTGCACAGAATGTAAGGCAAGCAGAGAAATTAGTTTTGTTTTTAAGAAGTAAGCAATAAAAAAAACCAAACACATTTAATTCTTGTAAATATAACTATGTTTTAAAATCAAGCATAACTTTTCTTAGTACAATAGCATTTGCTAAAAAAATAAGAATCCATAAGCCAATTTTGAATTTCCTGTTTTGTCATTTGGTTGGTTATAAGCTTCAAGGAAGAAAAAACGTCTAATATGCATAGACACCGTGCATTTCGAGTTCTAAATTTAATGAAAATGAAAATTAAATCAATATAAGGCATGCATATGTAGTGCGTTTATTTCCAGAATTCTTTATACGTAGGTTTGATCTCTAAATTATTTTTTCCCCAGACCATTTTCATTTTATACTTTGATATCTAGACCTTTCTTTTTAAAATAAGATTGAATCAGAACACTTCTTTAAATCTGATTTATAGGGGTTTTTTTTAATAAATAAAATATTGTCCACATGATGCGAAGATGGTGGTTCTTGTGCATCTTGTAGGTCTTTTTTTATTTAAGAAGAAAATTAGAACTACCCTTTACCTAAGATATAAGAAAGGAACAGAGGATCTTAACTGTTAATCAAGACATGTATGATGTGACAGTCTGTTTCTAATACAAGCCTAAAAACTGCAATAGCAGATTCTACCATGTTTAGCAGCTTTGCCTCTGATTTGTTTTTGAAACACTGCTTGACAGTTCCACTGGAGACAATAAAATAGTTGTTGGCACATTTTAATTACTATATAAGGGCACAGTCATTTCATGGAACTTCAGGGGGTAAAGAAGCCATCAATTACTGTGCTCAGCTTGAGTTTCTTTAAACAAATGATTTTCTATTTCTGGATACATAAACTGTACACTTCCAGTCCTTTGTGATATTTACTTCCAGGAGCTTTTCATTTGGGTTATAAAATATCCTGGGCTAGCCATATATATTAAAAATCAGTGTCACAAAGGACAAGGTGATTATAGGCACCCTACAAGTGCTTGGAAACAAGCATACATTTGTAGAAATCTATGCGCCACTATTCATTGAGTAGAGCAATATGTTTAACACTGAAGCCCTCAGGCATTTTATGCCTTTTGTAGAAGAACACAAAAAAAATTTTGGCTCATGGGTCTTAAAGCTCCCCCTACTGATTCATCCCCGTTTCAATAAGGTATAGTAATAATTAAATATATAAACTAACTATGGAAGCAATAAAATAGAAGATACACACACCAGGAAGTAAATGCAACCTGGCCTTATAAAAATTGACTTTGCAACACTTCATATTCTTTCCAAATTCAGGATACTCAGACATTATGAATTACGGTAGACATGAATCTTACACGAAGATATCTTTTACTTAATATTAAAAATACAGTTTGTCAGTTATGACAGGATAAGGGGGAAAAAGTTGCCTGGTAGTAAGCAGTGCACTGTTTGATATTTTCTAAGCTACTTCAGGATCTCACTCTCTAGTTCAGATTAATATTAATTAATTAATTATATTAATATTAATATTAAAATTAATAGGGATTGTACCACTAAACTGTATAAATGTAGTTATTTATATTCAGTGCTTGTGAAGAATACATTATTTCATCTGTTTGGGCAAAAATTTTTTTTCTGGATTTTGGAATACTCACCTTATATTGATGAATATGTGTTTCATTGAAAGAAAGAATTTTATAATGTGCTTTACAGAATGCTGCTTTGAGATTAATAACCTACTCTTGACAGCTACTGTACTTGTGAATATCAAACATACGGGCCTTGGAAAACTCTGCATTTGTGGAGAAGGTACTTTTAACTACTTTTGATAAGTATTCATCCCACAAAAAATAATACTAATGCCATAATCTAAATATGAAATGCACATAAAAACATTGCACTGATAGACTGACTCATGAAAATTCTTAATATGAATCAGAATAAACATGTAAATATGTTTTCTTTTGCATAGCTTTACACTGAATGAAATTATATGTTTGTATGTAAGGGGAAATGCCTTTTTTTTATCAAATCAAGACAAAGCTTGAGTGCCTCTGTTGATCTACACTGAGACAGCATGTTATTGAGATATGGTGTAGTTTTTCAACTAAAAGTTCCATGACCATCCATCTCCATCTTAATATCCATCTTCACAGATATTAAGGCATGGAAATATTTTTAAAAGCAAATTGGTTATAAAACTTAGGTGTTAAAATACAAGACTTATCTTAAGATGCAACTTCAGAAACAAGGAATGGAGAAAGACAGAAACCTTGTCATGATAGTGTTGTATCTATATGCAAAGGTGGTCTGAAGAACACAGGAAATGAAGGGCTTTTTACAATGCTGTCATAATGCTACTTTAATTTTATTCTTTCGACTGCATCTTTTAAAAAAACAAAGAAACAAAGAACATAGCTGTTTGGTTTGGATGTTGTCAATGAACACTTTTATTTTTACTAGACTGTAAACTGTCTTGAGCTTAGGATGACTTTGTAAATGCCAACAAGGTTTTTGTAACTGAAGAGTCTAACAAATGCACGCAGGTAGAGATTTGGTACCTCAGCCACTGTCAGCTGTCAAAAAAAGGAATAAAGTGTTTCCCAGAGAGGAACTATCTGGACCAAGTGGAGAGCTGCAGTCACAGAAGTCAAGAAATTAAGAACTCTGTTACAGTAATCAGAAGTGACTGGGATGAACTTCTGGCATGTAACAAGAGAAACAGAAGTGTACTTAAAGCCAGAGGATATTTTGAGATTCTTCCAACACTTGGCTAATTTATTACAGCTTTTCTTTACGCGTCAAAGTCACTATAGCAGCGGCTGTATTGTGTAACTGTCCACATAAAATTTACAGAATGAGTACATTTATGTTATGTAATATGTATCTGGCTCTTGATGGATTGCAGAATGTATGTATTAGCTTATACTTTTTATAGAATTGTTTGAATATGAATCACATCAATCAAACCTGATTTATCAACTCTTTAGAACTGCAGAGCAGCCATTTTAAAAAACAATATATTTTATTTTTATGCAGTGTACAATTTATTGAAAACTTTTTAAAGTTAGTAATGGAATAATTACTTGCAGTCATCCTTGAATTATAATTTTATTATGTTTCCATGTACTGCAAATAGTGCACCATAAATGTAAATATCTTAACTAATTATAGTCCATCGACTGTAAAAATGATTTGATTATAAAACATTAAGTATATTGAGAAAAAAACACAGTTGTTTATTTGAGTGAGAGATGATTTATGAGATTGTGTCAGCACATCCTGTATACCTTGGTCTAACTTAAAAAACAGAAATAGAAATTCAGAGTTGGTAATATAATTTATGTTTGTATAAATTACAAATAGAAGTTCGTAAACTCAAAGTTCTAAATCTTCCCTCAGGCAACATTTTTTTCTCCCTTCACTCTGTTTCCTGAGAATAAAATCAAACCAACACATAACATGCATTAACTACAGAATTATGTGGGGAAATGAATTTATTTTTGTATACATTTCAAGTTTTTCCATTTTCTTTGGCTAAACATATTCTAGGAGCACACACAAATAAATGGATTTTCTGTCTTCCACCATTTACGTACAGTTAAACCTAGGATGTGTTAAATCAGCCAGATGGTTCATAGTATCCCTTCATACTCTTAAGGAGATTTTTGCCCTCTGACATGTCACCAGAAAGTTACATCAGAAGAAAGGAAAGAATCTACTTATATCTCCATGAGGGATTAGTAATTAAGAACAAACTACTTCAGTCAATAATATCTTTCTGGCACTCACAGAAGAATTAAATAGAGGGAAATCACTAACAGTTAACTGTGAAGTCTAAAGATGCCCCTTTTCATATGGAAGCAAGAAGTCAGCTAGACTTTACAGCTAGTTTCTGCTAAGGATGGTGGGTTTAATCAGTTTGTTTTCATGGTACTGAAATTGCCTCCACCATTAGCTCCATGAGCCTAGACCTATAGAAGTCCCATCTCATCAATATCCATTAGAAGCAATGATCTGACACTTTTAAAAAAAAAAAAAAAACAACAAAAAAAACCCAACCAAAAACAAAAAACCAGCAACCCACAAACAAAACCCCCACAAAACAAACCATAAAAAATTAAACCAAAACAAAATACCACAGCTCCAAAGCCCTCTCCTGCCAAAAAAAAAAAAAAAAAATACCAAAA
Organism: Psittacus erithacus; assembly: GCA_009867235.2. Taxonomy (NCBI): domain Eukaryota; kingdom Metazoa; phylum Chordata; class Aves; order Psittaciformes; family Psittacidae; genus Psittacus; species Psittacus erithacus. Next base: position 15,405 of record WYDI02009234.1, on the reverse strand, counting down.
CAACCAACCAAAATGAAACCCAAAACACAACAGTGAAATGCATTCGTTTAGGCTGCAACCTAATAAACCCAAAAAGGTTTGTAACCCTGTTGACTGTAATGACATTAAAATATTGACTTGGAAATTGTATATTGCTGTCAATGGTATTAAGCTGTAGTGAAATAGTTGAGAGTCTTTCCAAGGAGCAGATGCACAACTGGTTTGTGGCGAAACTGTCTCTACTTTGAAGAGATGCAAATGAAATACACTGGGAAAGACAACTTGCAACTGAATGGGAGAAATAAGAGGATAAGTTTGGAGGTACTGGGAACAAGTATGAAAATGATACGGCACTTACAGAAGGGGTCAGAATTCTCTGTACATCTGAGTATCACATGTCCAAGTGAGATGTCAGTACTTGCCACAGACAGCTACTCTGCATTATGCTAAGGGTAAACTCAATACAGTACACACAAACAATTGCTACTGTACATTTCCATCACCACACATTACTAAGGGGCAAACTGTACTCCCAGGAGATCATTCTTTGAAGTCGAGGAGAATATTGCCAGCTTATCCCAATGCAAAATTTTCTTCTTGCACATTTTAACACCTTTAAAAATAATTTTAATTGGAATAGGAGGGGTAGAAACCACAGTAATCTGTACATTTATACTCTTGTTCTGGTTTCAGATGTAGTTGTAATGAACTGCTTGAAGTAAACATTGCAGGTTGTTTTTCTGCTGAGAGAAATCAATTGAAATGACCTTTTTTCATCTGCTATTCTTTTCCGCTTTTGAAGTTACTTCTTTTTGAAGATATGATCCATTTATCAGTCATATCTGCTTGAATGTCATAATATATTTAATAAAAATTCAAGTAATTTGCTTTAAAGTGGACTATGCAGATTACAGTCACTTACAATTTTTTTGTTACATAAATAAAGGAACACTTTAAGAAGTTACAGGCTTAGAAAAATTAGCATAAGAACTGGACGCTAAGTGAAAAGAGCTTACAATAGACAAAAACAGGAGTGAAGGGAGACAATATTTTAAGCTGTATATTTTTTCCCCCAGCTTTGGTGATTTCTTTTTACTAGATTTACTCTAATTTATATCAAATGTTTAGGGTACCAAAAGCTGGTAATAAGAGATGATTACATGGAATTGCTAAGATAGTGAAATCCAGACCAGCAGGCTAAAAAGCTGTCGGGAATTGCTAGACCAGAATTATTGCCTACTGGTTTTTCCATCAATTGAAGCCATATCTACATATGAGCTCATGTGAACAAGTGCATCATATCAATACAGGAGCTGATAAAAGCCATACATTTTTAAATATATACATAATCAAAATTAACACAATCCACTAGAATGAATTATATGCTTTTCTTCCTTCAGAAGAATTGTTGTTTAATATGTAATTCAAAATCAATAATGCAGCAGGAATGTATTTGTTATCTCTTGTGTCAAAATCATTCTTAATAAGTAAGATAGGGACAGAGGAAAAAGCATGAATAAAAAAGAATTTCAGTAACCAAATTGTTCCTGTCTTCATCAATTTCAGAGAAGAAAATTTTTATCCAACCCAGTAACTGACTGGTCAGGCAGAAAAAGAGAAAATTGTTCCTGTACCACCTGCATATTCTCAGAGAAGGTGAAGAGTGAAGGAAGAAATAAAGGGTAAGACCAAATAAAGCAAACTCCAGTATACTCTTTTTTCCATTGACATTGAACACCTGGCAGAAATTTTTATGCTTAATTTATTCATACTGAATTAACTGTTCTTATTCAGTATCCAGCCTGCCTCTTATCAGAAAGAATTACTCTTAAAGCAAAACAAAATTTCCTTTTCAATTGCCATAACAAAGACTGAAATCACGATGAAGTTGATCTAAAAAAAAAAAATTATCCTCTTCTAGATAGCTGACATAAGCCTTTTTTTGACCTTGAAATTATTTATGAATACATTTGGATCATTGCAGTATATGTAAGAAGATTTAATATTTACAATGATCATTTAATTTGGAAAGGCATGCTAAAGGCAAAGAAGAATTACCTTATTTGTGTGTATAAAAATACTACAATTCATTGTTACTATTATTGCTGTTATAATAATTGCTTTATTTGTCCCAGAGTAGCATTTGGAGATTCCATGCCATTACTTTGGCAGAATGTAGCACTAAACCTGCAGGAGATCAATTTTCTTGTTTGACAAATATCTGTAACTAAAAGTAGAAAAATCCTTACTGCACATCTAAATAAAGCCAAAACATTTGGAAGATACTTATAGTCTTTTCAATGGAGACAGAGACATAAGAATGATCAAATAAATAAGGAGCTTATTTAAGATGTCATAAATCCAGTTTCAGCTTAACACTCTGTCTTACTTAGACTGCTGCTATTATTTCAATATTCTAAATCCTACATACATATCTTAGCCACAGGTCTGTAAACTCCTGGATTGTGATCTTTAATAAAGATTACAACCTTGTGGAACTGAAACTCCTTTTCTTCAGAACTGGCATGGCTAATTAGTTTTAGACTTTGAGAAGAAAAAACATATGAAAAAAAAACCCCACAACCAAATTCTCATATGAGGCAAAGCATTAGCTTAGCCTGAACTTTTTACAGGCATTATAGACTAAAGATAGAAGAGAAAGAGAGATAAGAAAGGAGGAAGGTAACTTGATAAAGATCATACAAATCATCAGCACTATCAATCACAGAAACCATGCATGTTTACCCAGTAATTTACTTCTGACTGCTGGTTGTCCCCTGGATAGCTGAGATTGTTATATCTTCCTTCAGTTTGTTCTTCAACAGACAGTTATTCATTAAAGTGTAAGAATCCAGGTGTACCTCAGACGCAGATGCTACAAAAACTGTAGCAAAGCATTAAATATAGCTTAAAGTAATTTAATATTGTCTATATGTATTTCTTTGGTCTCAAAGTGGTTAAAAGCTCAGATTCACATAAAAAAAATGCTCGGAGTGACAGTAAATCTTCAGCATAAAGCTGAAACTTGCATGACAGGTATGCGTTTATATACTAAGAACCCAAGTGACAAATTTCACAGAGCAGTTCTATGATAATCTCTTGCTAAAGATAAGAAACTAAAGCAATTTATTCTTTTTGAAATGTAAAGCTGAAAAAGAAAAGAAAAATAAAACCCAACACATTAAAATCTGAGAAGATGGAGATAGGCAAGATGATAGCTCATTACTTTTGTCTTAGGGTTTTGATGCTGATAGATACTGGCCAAAGAACACTCATGGTTTTTTTAGCTGGTATGAACTACTTGTTGCATTCTAAATTACAGGACAACTTTATCTGCTTCACCATTTCTTTTAGTGACAGTAACTAGCTTCCATGTTTGCAGGTTTTACTGTGTCCTGGGTTCAGCAGTAGCGGTCATTTTTCTCGTTCTTAGTAGCTGGTGCAGTGCTGTGGTTTTGACTTTTGGTCTGGAAGCAATGCTGATAACATCGATGCTTTTAGCTACTGCTTAGGATGTTGAGACTGACCAGGGACTATCTGAGACTCATGATCTGCCACGGAGGAGGGGAAGCCAGGTGGAAGCAGAGACAGGACACCTGACCCAAACTAGCCAAAGAGGTATTCCATACCACAGCACGTCATGCCCACTATATAAACTGGGGGCAGTTACCCACAAGGGCTAGATCACTGCTTGGGTCGGGCTGGGTATCTGTCGGTAGTGAGCCATTGTATTCTCTTCTTTTGTTATTTCCTTTATCATTATTATTATTGGTGGTAGCAGTAGAGGTTTGTGTTATACTTTAGTTAGTAAACTGTTCTTATCTCAACCTGTGAGAGTTGTATTCTTCCTTATTCTCCTCCCCATCCCTCTGGGAGCTGAGGGAGGAAGGGGGGTCGGGTGAGTGAGTAGGCTGCGTGGCAGGGCTTGAACCACGACATACTGACATTTGTGACTACCTCCAGATCACCCCTACTCATCAGAGACACACAGATGACTGAATGGATTTGCAGTTTGTAAGGCTATCAGCTCAGCATGTGTGAGAGTTTTTCAATGCAAGGGAGCAGAAAGAAACTTGAGAACTACAGCACAAGGTGTAGTAGTAAGTATTTTAAGTATTCTTGGTTTAAGTTTTTAAGTATTTTTGGAAATCACAATGAAATAATAATAAACCTTACAAAATAATAATAAAACCCCCACTCTGATAATACAACAAGCTTCTAGAAAACGTGTTTGCTGGTACTCAAAACCCAACTATGAATCAATGACACCTAAAAACATGAAGAAAATTAATTTTGTAATATGCAAACACACATACACTGACATGTACATCAAGTAAAAAAAATATTATTCCTACTAGTTACTATTACTATGTTGTTGTCTGAAAGAACATCCCTCATTTAAAACTCATAGTGTAAAAACTGTAAACTTTGAAAAACTTCTTATGTAGATACAGATAGTAAAATTTTGCCCTGTATTTTAACTCTACATATTTGGTTTACCAACTTTTCAGGATTTTTCTTCTCTCCTGCTTCCCTCCCCTTTCCAAAAATACTATAAGAACAGTTTATCATAGAACTCTTAACATAATCTTTCGTTACACACATGCTAAAATATTAGAAAACTGATCATTACAAGATCTGTCTATATATATCATATATAGGATATGCAGTTATTTTTTACCTTACTGCATGTCAGTTGTCAAAAGTCTGTGTGGTTTGAAAACATAAGAGGTTTACACTTGTTGAACATTTGCATTGTATGTGGACTGAAATACACATATTTAGAACATTTGAAGTACAAACATGTAAATTAATCATGACATATCACAATTTTTCTACACAGTTTTTCTCTAGTTCTTAGTTGTATGTCTGTGTCCTTCACCAGAAAGTTAAAGCTTATTCCAAAGGACTTTGGTATATGTGAATCAAACATCGAAATGCATAAGTTTAGGTGCCTCACCTCTGGAGTAGAATGCAAGACAATTTGTTAGATGCACAAAATGTTAACATCGGCATACTCCTATTGATTGATACAGTATGCAAAAGCACTTTACATCATGCTGGGTTATAGTAACATCACATGAAATACTGTATTCTGTTTTGTCTCATTGACTGCTAGTATGACACCTATTGCAGATATCATTTTGTCACCAGCAGCTTTATATAAAAGTAGCTGGCTTCTCCAGATTCAGGTGTTCAACACAGGAACAAGAACTTTAATAAGAATAACATTATGTTCAGAACCTCAGTTAGCTTTTCACATGTAAAATCTGATTTAAAATTATTGCAGTTTTGGCTTGGATTTACAATTAAAAGTAAATATTAAAGACAGAAAACAATGTTTAATTGATTTTTTTTTAAGTTTAGAGAAGAAATGAGTTTCCTTCAATTATGTTTTTAAAATAAAACAAATAAAACAAAACAAATGGACTGTGTGTTTTACACTGAGGAAACTCAAAAGAAATTTAAATTTTTCAGCTAAGTCTGAGGTATTTAAGAAAATAAGATTATCAGCAATGTGTTTTCTTATGTCAGAAGATTATATACATTCCAAAAAACTGTACTGAACTATCCATTAGTCTGTACAGTAACTGTTTATTGAAAGTTTTTCCATGTCCATAACTAGAATTCCCAGAAAACATGATTTTTAAAATTTCTTTTTCTTTCCCCCAGTGGGAAAAACTCAAGTCAAGTGGGAAGTAATGAAAGTGTCTAGGGAAAGCTTTAAGTAGAGCATCTCAGTGTCCTAAAAGTGTAGCGCATAAAATTAAAGACAGAGGAAGGACTGATTGTACAAAAAATCTTCATCCAGTTATGCTACTCAACCAGAATCATCTACTATTTTTCCTTAAATTAGTAGAAGTCCATTGCTAGCACTTGTACTGATAACACAAAACCAGAAATCCAACAGACATTTTTTAGTGGTTTCCATGCATTCATCTACCCAGACAGAGGTATATTAGCTCCCTGAAAAATAAAGCTTATAGAATTTTTGCACTAAACATGGCAATATCTAAGTTTATATAGTATAGACAGTTTGAATGTTCTGAGTTTTGACTTTTATTAAGAGTTGAAAGAGAGGAGAAAACTAATTTTCATGTTTTCTTTCTCAAACATGGTTGAAACTTGAAAAGATGTATTTAGGTACACATATTGCCCCCATGTAAGTGGCACATAGTTGGAATAATATAATAACATAACTCCTCCTTTGTAGTGTTCTGGAAGCTGTCACAGATTTGAAGCAATTTGTAAGGGCTAGCTGCAGCTTCTTCCTGCAGTAGCAATATATGGGACATGAAAATGTCTGGGATGATGCTTTCAGAAGCCTGGGTACACCTTGGCTCATGGGGATTTGGCTGCTGGGACCTGGGGCCAGCTTGGACATAAGGCAGTGGCTGCCCTAGATTAAGTGCTTCACGACAGCTCAGTGGGGGCTCCTCACTCTTTTGCTTAGGAGCCTGGCCTTCATCCTGACCCCTGGGCCTGGTCTCATCCCACCCTCATACCCATAGCCCTCCTGAACCGTCTCAGTGCTGTGTCTGACTCTGGTTCCCCTCACCAGGCCTTATCCTGATCTCCACCTTTTGGGGTGACATCCCAGCCTGACCTTAGTCTGTCCCCATCTCAGTGCTTGGGGCTTGGGCTGCCCCCTAAACCCGCCCCGCTTTTGGCTGGGGCAGTGGGGCCAACCCTGTCTGCAAGGCCCTGGTCTGCCCATCCTGGAGAGCCCCCATGACCCCAGGGAGCTGCTGGCTCCTGCTGCACCCTGCTGCACTGCATTAGGTAAGAAAAGAAGTGTTCATGGGTAAGGAAAATGGCCTCATGCACATGAATCATTCTTGAGAATAATAGTTCATGGATCTAGCTAAATTTAGCCCTAAGCTAAACTTAGCTCTGCTTTTTCAAATAGGATAAGAGAAATTGTCCTCCTTTTTCTTTTTTTTTTTCTTCTGAGATTTGCTCATCAAGAAGTAGGGAAAATGTCAAATAAAGCGAGAAATTCCAGGGGAAAGAAAAAAGTCCCAACTATTAGCAGATTGATGAGGAGAAACAGAAAGAAACCTGAGGCTCGCGAGGACTTCTCATTCAAAACATTGAGTGCTTAGAGATAGATAACACAGATGATATATCAAAGAAAGTAAAGTTAATTTTAAAATGCCTCAGTGGCTTTTTTTCCAGCTACAAAGATTTCTAGGTTTTGGGAAATATTTAGTGTTTAAGCTTTTCTATTTGAGCTCTATAATGTGTTTTGTGGTCACATGGTCGATAAATTTCATGCTGCTTTTCATCACCTTCTCCCATTCCATTTAAGAAATCCTCACTTCACACTTCTAGCTAGAAAGGCAGAGCTGGATGTGCATAAATATGCTATTCTTCATTTTCTTTCCCCTTTTCCACATTGTTCAGTGCTCTTAAAAGAGGATTGGTAAATCCCTGGCTACTTAGAATTTTGTCACTATGCCTTATACCATTTCTCTTCAGCCGTTTGACAGAGTGAAAAAAGCAGTAAGTTTTCTGAAAAAATATTCAAGCATTTCTGATCATGTCTAGGATGAGCAATACTTCCATGTTGTATTTTTAAAATTAGATCTTGAATTAACTGAATAAGGGTAAGCTGATTTACAGGAATTTAAAAGCTGACTCATAAAGTTGTTTTTTCAGTAGCTCTGTTAATCTATTTTTAAATCTTAGTTTCCAAAACCTGCTATGTAGTATATATATGGTGGAGTTATTTGTTTTTAACAGAAACCCTTACTCTGACAAAAAAAACCAGTCTGACCCTAAATGCTTGGAATAGTAAATCTTTTGATGGTTATCAATGATTAAATATAATATGTATCACATTCAGTTTTATTTATTTTAAAATCATGTATAGAAGATTATTATTTGATTTTTTTTAAAAAAGATATCTTTATCAAAGATATTTCCAGTACCTGGGCTTGGGCTTTATTGTGGATTTTCTTTAAAATATGGGCCAATAATATTTTTGTTTCTTCAGACTTCCAGAACACCCCTTAGAAACTGGGTCATGGTTGAAAAATATTTTAACCATGACATCTGTCTAAAGGCTGACTCTCATAGGTAGAGTGCAATTAAGTGGAAAGAAAAAATTAAAATCCACTGTATGAGCAGAATGGATAACCTCTCATATTGCTTATAGGGACAATGCCTCAGTAAAGTCACTTTTCACTCAGCTTAGTACACTGATACAGGTGAATGAAAACACCTTGAAACAAGTCTTGGAGCAAACCAGGTGCTAAGAGTATCAACATCTAACACGTTTTTGGTGGTTTTACTTTTTTTCTGGAAAAGGAGCAATCAGAGAGTGACCAAATCCATTTGTAGTAATATGAATTTCAATCAAACTATACATGATCAAAACTGAGGGTATATTGAAAGGGGTCATAAAAAAAAATATATTTTTAAGGGTTTTTTTTTCTTTCTTGATTTAGATTTCTTTAAAATTTGCTATTTCGAAAAAATTCTATTCTGGTTCTCAGACTGGAATTTCACAACTTATCAAAAATAGATATATGAGGAAAGCTGAAAGACTCCCAAATATATATTAAACATCTCCATTTAACACTTATAATGCTCTTGATGAGCTGATTGATAGTTCAAAGCACAAGCTATAATCATAACATTATACAGTAGGTAGAATTATTCTCGCAGCTGGAGTATCAAAGCTGTTTTGTGCATAGTAGGAAAAAAAGAAAGGGAAGAGAGATAAAAATGTAAAAGTAAACAAAAGTAACTAAATGTCATAGTGATTAAATCTTATCTTGAAGGACAGTAAGAGTGGTGCAGTGGAGATGGTGCATTTCAGTAGGACATCCTTGTGGTTATTTCATAATGCTGTAAGTCAGCTGCTTTAGATTCTCCACTGACACATTACAAAAAAGTGAGGATGAAAAAGAAATGGCTTCATGTCTTTAGGCTGAATTTATCCTATTTAGGTCTTCTTTATTTATAGTGTTCTGCTGGGTTTTGTTGCCATAGTAATTCACTAATTTTTAGTAGTACTGACTTACATCTTCATCTATGTCTGAAGTTTGCAGCCAATATTAGATTTCCCTTAACGATGAAACAAAAGCAAAGAAGTTAAATGGCCCATATACAACCTACCACATTTAAAGGCTTAAATAAGACAAAACCACTGGAAAAAAAAAAAAAATGTCACTACAATGCACTGGAAACAGAGGGTCAATATAGAATCAATACTTGCTTATCTGTTTACAAGTATTTGAATACATGAATTCATGATGCCATAGTGTAGATGAATGAAAACTATGCACCTATGTTGAATCCAGAGGACTTAGTAACCTATTTGTAGCACTGTATTAAAGCAACTATATATTCTCTAGAATCAGCCCAAATCCAGAGCTGGTTTAGCCATTGTCAAACAGGTCATGAGCTCACAAACTCCACCATGTCAAATTGCTTTATGCAAACTTAGCCTGGGTACGTATGAGCTCTGCTTCCCAGTTTGTAGACTATATGTTTGTATTTATATCACCTAGATGTTTCTGCTGCACAGAGTATTCGAACATTTCTGTAAATGATTGTTTAGGCAAATAAAACATCATTACATCTTATTAAAAAGTATTCATCCTAATTCCAGGGGTTGCAGTAAAACCTCTTGTGCACTGATAATAGCTTCTTGCACAGAACTTTCTAGTAATACATTTCACAACAATGAAGGGATATAAATATTATCATTACTGTTATTAATTTTCACTAGTACTATTATTTTCATTTAAAAGGAATTAGTTTACCTTTATCATGTAAGTGAAAAAGCATGGAGATGCTTGCTGGAAAATGCAACTGTCTGTAATGGAGATTGGCTTGATAAGTATGTTGAAAGTAGCACTGACAAGTGAAAAGGTATAATGACATGAAGCTAGTGGAACAAAAGGTAATTACTCTGTGTTCGGGGCAGCAGAACAAGAAAAGTGGTAAAAGTGACATAGTGAATGCAGAGAGAAAGAAAAATGATCTTTTGGATGATGACCTAGAGTTTACACTTGCCAAAGTAAAAATACAATATGATGTGCTGAGGTTTGAGACAATGAGAATCTGAGCAAGAGCTGTATTTGTAAACAGAAATGGTAGCAAAGAGATATGTTTCATTTTTCTCTGAAGTTACCCTTGCATGGCTGTACAAATACAAAATAAAAAAGCATGCTTTTAGCATATGGTACATCATTATAATCTTCTTGGTTTACATTCAATGCAAACCTAGTTCTCAGCTTGCATATAGGAATTTTCATCTCAATATGTTTCATAATATGCTTTCTAATATTTTATTGCTTAGACTACATGTGTTTAAATAATGTCTAAATGCTGATGTTATAGTGACATCCAAAATAGCTAACTGATACCCTTCACTGAGATTAGGAAGAAAACTAATTTTGACTGCAAACTGTGTGCTCATGGCTATCGAGACTTTGTTACTATTCATTTAATCTGGGAGAAGAAGTCTTGGGAGTTATTGAATATCATTATCGTAAGAAAGAACCTGCTCAGATGAAAAGTGCCATAGAACATGCACAAGTTAGAAGGGAAAATAATTAATATAAGAAGAAACTACTGCCATCAGAAAATGCAAAATCATGTCTTTTTTCATTTCGAAAATGCTACTTACAGAAATAGGTTTGTATAATATTAGATTTAAAGGTCCATCTGAAATTAGAAGACTATCTTGAGTTAGAAGCATTGTTGCAAGATACTTTAAGTCAACAAACTTGAAGAGTTTGTCTTGAGTCTTATCTGTAGCAGATGTCTGGTGAAAGAGCATGAACTGACATTTTCCCAGGCTGAAAAAGAACTTTTCAATTAGCCTGCAACATTTTAAATACCAGGTGTTGAAGAAACAGAGGTATTTTTGCTCCTTTTCTTTCTCGTCTGCAAATCCACCCTCTTTTATTTTTCCCCCCCAGAAGACTGTGAATAGATTTGACACAACACAATATTTTTTTTTTTTTTTTGAGCAAGCTACTTTGTCCTGAATAAAGTATTGTTTACTGGAAATTATATGTACATGTGTCCTGAGTTCAGCAGTAGCAGTCGTTTTTCTCCTTCTCAATAGCTGGTGCAGTTCTGTGTTTTTGACTTTCAGCCTGGGAACAGCGCTGTTAACACCAATGTTTCTAGCTACTGCTTAGAATGTTTAGTCTGACCAAGGACTTTCTGAGCCTCATGCTCTGCCAGGGAAGAGGGGAAGCCAGGAGGAAGAAGAGACAGGACACCTGACCCAAACTGACCAAAGAAGTATTCCATACCACACCACGTCATGCCCAGGGTGTAACTGGGGGAGTTACCCAGAAGGGCGAGATCACTGCTGGGGTCGGGCTGGGTGTTGGTGTGGTGAGCCATTGTATTCTCTCCCCTTGTTATTTCCCTTGTCATTGTTATTATTGGTGATAGCAGTAGTGATTTGTGTTATACCTTAGTTACTGGACTGTTCTTGTCTCAACCTGTGGGAGTTGTATTCTTTCGATTCTCCTCCCCATCCCTCCGGGAGCTGAGAGAGGAAGCGGGGGGGAGAGAGTGAGAGACTGCGTGGCTGGGCTTAAACCACAGCAACATGCATACTCCTGTTAAAAGCATAAGGGGCAAAACCCCATGGAGCTGCATAATGTGCAATAGTCACTTCTACTGTGAATATACACTGAAAAACAAATATAAATGTTGGTATGCAACTGAAAGGTACTTGTTTACAATATCTAAGCAAGTAAGTTGCCAGAAACTGGCAGGTGAGCTGGTATAAAACTAATTTTTTTTCAAAAATACTATTTTAGTACCTTCTGGATACTGCATTATGGATATCTCAAGCCACAACATGTGCTCTATCATCCATAAATTCACATTACCAAAAAAGGGAGATGTGTATCTGTTCAAGAAATTGAATTTATAGCAAAGAATAGGGACATATTGTTCTTTTATCCAGGCCAATGAGCATGTCTGGGCTATCAGTTTTAAAAAAAGAAAAAACTTGCTTCACCTTTAAGGAATAAGAAGTCTGGTAATTCTATGTTTATATACAACTTTCTTAAGGATATTAACAGATGATAAATATTAGGCTAGATTACTTAGTTTCTAAAATGTAGACCTGAGATCACAACAAAAAAATTGTACTGATGTTGAAATACATAAAACACTATTCCTAATATGTAGATCCAGTTTTCATGCCTATTTACATTTCTGTCTGTATATTTATGCTTTATCTTACTTAAAATTATTTTAATTTTAATTATTTTAAAATTATTTTTAAATTATTTTAATTTTAAATAAGAATAAATGAAGCATAGAGGGCTGAAATAACTTTCAAACAAAACCAGCAGAACAGGAAACACTACTGAATAAAAACAAATACAATCCTTTTTTTATAAATTAATTAAAACAGAATCACTTAGTTGATTCTAACATGGCCATTCAATAATTTGTAAGTATATAACTTGATATTCTATTATTTTCTTTGCAACAGAAATATGTTTTACATGAAATATCATAAAAATAAAGAAAATCTAGGATCATGGTAAATAGTATAAATCTGTTCTATGTTTATGACATAGACATGCTGAGCAACACTAGCATAGAATCTGCCAAAATATGTATGAGACAGAGCTGTTGCATGAAAAAAAGTGTTGTGAGGAAAATGCAATATGGAAAAAGCACAAGCAGAAACATGATACATGATACTTGGCTTTAATGAAAAAAATGTTGGCTTTTATGATGTGAATATAATGGAAAAAGCCTACAAACTATATCACTCTGTTTGTACAAAGTTTTAAACTTCTGTCTTTCATCTCAATTTAAAATGTTTAAGGGCTCAGTATCAGGTATAATATCATGAGTTTGGGGAAAGTCTATAAAGCTATGATGATGAGTCAATGGCAGATACAGAACTGAATAAGTCTATTAAACCTTAAAAATAGGAGAAAATTACTTAACAGTTTTATATTTATTAAGTATTCTAAAAAATCTTGTTTGATAAGTCAGACAGAGAATATTAAGAAAGCTTTATAAGGTGTCAGAGAACCAAAACACTTTAAAACCAAATGGGAACCCCTTTCATTTGCTTTGAAATTTTATCAGAGAGAGACTGGATATCTTGTAAAACTGTGCATTTTCTTAAAGCTTTCATGTACTCTAAACGATGACCTAAGGGTAAACTTAAACTCTGAAGGAATTGTTAATGAAGCACTGCCATCTTTTGGTTGTACAAATATGGATTATGGAGGAAGGATATAATTGTCACAGAAATAAGAACATAGGTTGAAGTAATGAATGAAAATATTGTGTTGTTCTAACATTTATCTCCTTTGCTTTTCCAGATAATTTGTTCCAATTGTCCATTAATAGACATCATTTATTTCCAATTTCACCATTCAGGCAGTGAAACTAAAATAACAAAAAGGCTGTAATGCTGCTTATGATGTTGGCTTTGATAGAAAATCAACAGCCTGGATTTCTATGATTTCCTATAATTTTCAAACTTTCTATGGTTTTTATTTTTTCCAATAACTGATTAGCAAGGAAAGCTTTATTATATTCTAGATAAATTTTGAAATTATGTAATCTAATAAATAGTAATGTTTAAGAATTATCTAAGAACTAATTGGTAACTCTTAAATCGTCTTCCTGTGTTTTATACCTATAGCAATAAAAACTGTTCTCCATTTCTTAAGTTATGAATTTAACATTGGTACTCTAAAATGCAGTGCTGTAGTACCGGTAAATTGCTTGAGATGTGTTTTGCCAGTTACCTATTTAACAACTTTTAGAGGATACGCAGTTCTAAGTAAACAGTGTACTAATGTGACAGAATGTTTTTCTTCTATGAGAATTCTTTGTCATATTTAACAAGTTAATAGAATTGTTAAAAAATGCAGTATATGTTTTGAAGGTGGAAGCCTAGTATGAAATTCTGTTTATTTAAGATGTGTAGTATTTTTATACATTATACTTCATACATTATATTATTCAGTTTTACTGACATATCAGGGTTTACCTCTTTTTAAATGCAATATTAGTGTGAAAATCTTATAACAAGAAAATGTATAGAAGTATAAATATAACTTTCACATGCAGATTAGTATTTAAAAAAAAAAAAATTATGCCACAATAAAGCATTGTTAAGTTAAGAATTAAAATGATCAACCCACATCATCTTGAATGGAAATGGATCAAAAATCCTGCTTCTAAGAAATCATATCTTTAAGCAGTACTTTCAAGCTTGATTTAAAGGGTAAGAAATGGGAGTTCTGCCATATGTCAAAGACTTTCAATGCGGCATTGTTCCTATTAACTCCAATATGGGCAAAATTGTGAAATGAAAATATGCTTGCCTTCCTAAGGACTGACTATCAGCACACTTGTTTGAAAATTCAGTAAGCAAGCAACATTTGGAAGGTGAGAGGACTGTGATATGGAAATCAAATGATTTTCTGATACTGAAGGGAAGATGAGAGGCTTTAAAGGATTTTTAAAATTAAGACAAGAAGCTTCTGCACATCAGATGCCTGAGATAGTGATAAAGGAGCTAATATCAACATTTGGCAGGTCAGAACAATTGTTACATCATTTCACATACCTTAGAGAAAGTTGCAGGTAAGGCTAACTATAACAGTTGCAGAAACAGTAGCCTGCATTCTAAGCAAACTAGGCATTTCTTGGTATATCTCATTGTCCCAACTCCTGTCCAACATCTTTTGGGGTTCCCCCTTCTATGTCATAACTTCATCCTCTAACCTAGTCCAACTTATCTCCTACAGTCTTGCTCTACGCAGTCTGTTCACACCGACACCAATCCTCCCACACACACACCCCAGCATCCCAGTAGGACTAGCGCTATTTAGAAATCTTTGAATTAAGAAAACAAACTTTTCAAAATTCTGGTTAGATATAAAGAGGAAAATTTTTTATTTGTGAGAGTCACAGACTTTTTAAAATACACTAGCTAGACTCCCATTTTTCCTGTAGATGAGATGAGAGAATCTGAGATGGTACGAATGTGTTTTCATTGCACACATAGGTTGGAAGGTTCAGATAATAAAAATTTCATGCAGAAAAGAAATCTGAAATTTGGAGATCATGTCTTAATTTCCAGGGTTGAATGGAGGCTAAGCAATATCAAAGAATCTGAATAACTGAATGGCAGAATAGAGTCAAATTTCAGTTTTGAAATCTTATTCTGTCAGATGAAAGAAATTATATAGTCTGTACAAACATAGCGACCACTTTCCCACAAAATGTTGCAGCTTTTTACAATGAAATCTGACATTTGTTCTTAAATTGCTCCACATAATTGCCTCTTCCTTTCCCTTTTCCTTTTCTTTTTCCTTTTCCTTCTTTTCCTTTTCCTTTTCCTTTTCCTTTTCCTTTTCCTTTTCCTTTTCCTTTTCCTTTTCCTTTTCCTTTTCC